>JBBCBC010000002.1:42312730-42567570 GCA_037126765.1 Stenogyne calaminthoides
CGAACATAATGTATTGTTCTTCTTTCGAGTTGTCCCTCGTCTACCCGTGAATGGTAGTTGTATTCGGTTATTTGTGTTTGTTTTAGGCTATATGCATGATTATGATAAATTATATACTGCGCCCAATTTGTGTGGCTGACTTTGTTAAACGGCTATATAAATAGCTATTGATAATATTTTTTTTTCAAATTTGGTAGCATTCATGATAGAATGATGGGACATCATTGAGTCTTCAATCATATACCCCATTTGCAACAAGCGTTGTAACTCTGAATGGGTCCTTCCATGTTTTCGGCGAACACACCCTTGATACCCCGTTGCTCGCCTTAAACCATTCGCCCATTGAACTGCATTCGGGACTTTGGAGTTGTAGAACTTCCTCGATCTCTTTTGTATCATGGCATTCTTTGAAATCACCTTCGATCTTCTTTTCTTCTAATGTGTGCCTTTCGGGGATGAGTGCGCAGTCATTGAATGTACTCTCAAAAGTCATTGTTAGATGACTTGGAATCTGTAATTCTCTTGGTATAAACTTCACTTTATGAATGCAAAAAGCGAAAGCAGGTCTCCGCGGTTGATGTTACGAAAGTTGACCGATGAGCCCGTATGTTGACTCTTGTTATCCTCCCCTTGGAATTATCAAATGCGGCCTTGAGGTATAGTTGTTGTCTTGACTTCAACTTGTCCCGTTTTGGTAGGATAATACAAGGAGTTGAGTAGTGCTTTTTATACTTGTTGACACAGTTACATGCGAATTCACTTCCATCCAGGCTATTTGCCATTATCGATTTACTAATGATTGGGAAGTCAAATAATGATATTTTAAACAAAGTTCATTCTTTGTTGGTGAATTTTCACAATGGCTTACGCATTTAGTATAGTAATCAACAATGACTAACATATTTACTCGAAAGCGTGCCCGATGAAATGGGCCAGTCAATCGATCCCCACATTTTAGCAAATGGCCGTGGCATTTATCTGATGCTAATTCTTGGTGGGCTACTGAATAGTGAGCCTTCTTCACAGCACTTATTGACGCAGCGAGCATCATGAGTGAATCTTTGAGGTTGGCCGATAACCTTCTTTGATTATTTTATGTGCGGGGCAGGCCATAATATATTTCGCATTTTCAATCATGGATTTGCTCCGGAAGTACCGACCCTCTTGAGAATAATACATTTCAAAGGTATAGGTAGAAGCTTCTTTTGTACAAATGCTACGTTGAATGGTATAAGCGGCGGTGTAATCGAGGCGAGTAGCTTGTGCTTATTTTTAGGGAGGAGTCCACTTTTAGCAAGTAACCCGAGTTGAGTCATCAGTTTCTTGCTAAATACATTGCACAGCGAGCAAGTTTGAGAGGCGATGGCGGGAACAAGTTGTAGCGACCACAATGTCCGTTGTGTTAAATCACTCGCCACTATTGCGAAGCGTGCCAACATCGAATGAATTACCCAATGGTGGTAATTGTTCTGAAAACTTGTTGAAATGTTGATACTGTTTTTATACCGGGCCGATAACGCCGCTTATCCGGCTCAATTCTTGTTTCGTGACTTTGTTACTTGATAACGCATTATCCGAGATCCGCCAGAATCATCGCCTTTCCTAATTCCCCATTGTCATAACCATCCGTAGCCCACGATCAAAGCTTTCCGACTCAAATTTTCATTATTTGTAAATGGAAATCTAACTGGCGGTTGTTGTGAATGTTTGTTTAGTGGTCAGATGAGAACTACGCCTTACTTCCGGATCTTGAATGTTGATGAGCCATCAACATACATACGCCACGGTTGGTCGAGCAAATTTTTTTCGCCAGGATATAAGCAACTCAACCATAAAATCGCCATGGCTTGACCCTTCATTGTTGTTCATGGGCTTAACGAATGCCAAACCGTTCTAATTCCACCGCCCACTTGGAGTAACTGCAAAGCATCCGGTCGCGGAGGACTCGGGCGCAACGGAATGTGGTCAAGACTCGAACGAAAGGATCGAAAAGTATGGTCGCAATTTTTGAACACTCATTCGCAGAGCGTATCTAACTTTTCCGGTGGATGCACGAGCTGGCTTTTTAAGCACTTGGCTTATATAGTAAGCGGGCAAGTGGTCGCCCTTCCGCCACGCGCATTTGTTAAGCACATCGATTGCATGTTCGAATGTAGCAAGGTACAGATAGGGTTGTTCGCACAGGGGATGTGCTTTAGGCGATGTCGAAAGGTATCTGCCAAGCACGCTTCAATGATTTAGAATGCATTTCGCGTCGCCGTCCTTTGGAATTTCCTTCTTTAATGCATCAAGAAAAGGTTTATTTGTCCCGATTCGTGATATTAACTCCGCCACGGGCTAAACGTCCGTTAACTTTTGGATTTCTTTCATACCTCTGGGCACGCATATCCGAGCATGGCTTCGAATCATTGATGGGTTCGCCGGGACATCCCGTTGGTGACCATATGTCGAGGAATTTTTTCTGAGTGAACCCCGAAAGCCGCATTTCTTCTGATTTAGCTTCATGTTGTACTCCCCGAGTATATCAAACGTTTGTGCGAGGTGGGTGATGTGGTCTTCCTTATGTTCGCTCTTTACCACAATATCATCAATATATACCTCAATTGTTTTCTACCGATGTGTTTCGCCGGTATTTTGTTCACCAAACGCTGATACGGTTGCGACCGGCATTCTTTAATCCAAATGGCATCGTTGCCAATAATACATATTCTTTTCACCGCGGAATGTTGTATTCTTTTGATCGTCCCGGATGCATGGGTATTTGGTGATAACCAGCAAATACATCCATGAAAAGTCATGAGTTCATGGCTTTCTTCAGATATCGACCAAATAATCGATATCGGATCGGAAGTTATCTTTTGACATACCTTTTGTTTAATCCCGGTAAATCATATAGTCTCAAGAACCATTAGACTTGTGGACAAGCCGCGAGGTTCGCAAGAAGCCATCTTGGGCATTTCACCTCTCGAATCGATTTGTTGTCGGCAATTTTTCGATTTCACTATTCATTTGCCGTATACTTTTCTGGACTAAACTTTCTTCGCTTACGGATAACCGGAGTTTGTATTGGATCAAGGTTGAGGGAATGGCGTGCATGTTTTGGATCAATTCAACCATGTCCTCGTGCGACCATGCGAACACATTCAAGTTTGCTTGAAGATGTTAAATCATTTATGTTCGAATTAGTTCGCAATTCCAACCAATGAACACTTCTAACTCGTGTATTCTCGGTCGATGTTGATAGGCTCCGGGTTTGTTTGGACAGCGGTGTTGCTCGCTTTCTTTTTTGCTTCCACCGAGGATCTTGAATGGACCCCGGTGCTCGTCATCAACCTCCATGGGTTCAAAAAACCTATGCGAGGTTCTAGTTTGTTTTGCTCGCCAGCCGGATCAATATCCATTAGATGGGAGGATTGGGGACATGGTTACTTCCGGATTGTTTGTTCAAGCGTGTCGTTGCTGTGAAATGTGCTCGTCAAACTTGTGTTCATTAAAGATATGTTCGAACATGTTGGCAAATATATTGTCAAGCTTGACTCGCGATCTCCCATGTTTGCTCCATCAAGTTAACAATATTTTGTTTTTCCGTGCACATGATAAGAAACAATCTCGAGCTTTCTTCCGATCTCCTTTTACGCTTTGTTTCCATCTTGTTGGGAATTTGACTGATAATAGTAAGTAGTATCATGCCGCTTTAAATTCTGAATAAGCAGGCGTACAGGAACCCGTTATAAATAGGATCAGGATCGATGATTCAAAATTTAGCATTCTAGTTCATCGGATCTCCTGATTTTGGAATGATTCTAACTCGACTTTAACCTAATCATACACCATAGGATTCCAGATTCTGATTCCCCAAACCCATAATGGTATGATCACATGGTTCAATATACCGCCAAGTCTCCAACTTGTTTTTCCATCAGTGCAAGTGTTGACGAACAAAATGTTCGCATAAGCTCCGTATCGACAGAAGGTGGTACTCTTCAACAGGGAGGAGAACTGCACCGATGGTTAGGAAATCGTTGGGAGTGATTATACGTCAAGATCGTCTTCCTCGAAAAATATAATTTGGTGAGAGGGCGTCGCTTTACTAATAATGCTCGCCATCTTCCCTCGATGGATGCTTTGTACGGCACGTGATCTCCATCTTTTTTCGATCGTTCGATAATGTTGGTGCCCAGTAACATCCACTCCATTTGGACCATATTCGACGATCATGTGAATCTTTGACTTTTCCGACCTCTTCCCCATGGTTGGAGGTACTCTTCGGGGTAACCTCCGACTTCTTACGTAATTCTTGGGATATTTGCCGATGTTTGCTCGGGCTTTACGTTTACCCTTCGATCTTCCATTTTTTCTGCTCGAGTCTCGTCACGCTTTTTTTAGAATTGGCAAGATAATTATCTTCGTGATAACTTCCAAAGTTGGTCAAAGTAGATCGCGATAATCTTACAGATTGCGGTCTCGGCGTACTGCGTGATAGTTCAATATTTGGAAGCGGTGAGCCAATGCTTGTCATTATGATTCTTCTCGGCCTATCAACATATCCCGACCGATTTGGTTGAAAAATTGTTTCGGCTGAAGCCTAAAAAGACTTCGTAGTGCGTTGATACCCTCTTTCTTGAATGGTTTGAAAGAGCCTTGGGGTTTATTACCCCCCTTCATTCATCACTTTCTTTCCAAAACTTTCTTGGTTGTAGTTTTCACCCAATCGTGATTGGGCGAGCAAATCTTTCATGACTATGATTTTTGGCGCTCTCTCTGGAATTGGATATATGTGTTCGCCGGTCTTGATGCATGGCTTTCGTGTCATGATGTGAAAATTCGAGCCGACCACCGTGAGGATCTTGGCATCCTCTTCAATTTGGGGCCCCATCATACAAACATTTATCAAATCTTTTCGATGTATGCTCGATCGACTCACCTCTTAGTTGGGAAAAATGCTCCAACCTTTGTTTTTGGCGCCCGGTGAGCCTACGTGGATGAGAAATGGGACAAATTGTTGTATCTAATTGAGCGAAAGATGTGATAGGCCTTGAGCAAAGTAAAAACCATCTATGTGCCGATCACCCAAAGTCATGGGAATGATCTGCTTCGCATTCGTTTGGCCCCCATCGCGATCATAAAGTCTGAGTATTTGCTGAGATGGACATGAGGTCGGACTTCGGCATGAACTTATGGGAATTAGCGGTCGAGTTTGTACTTTCTCTTGTATTTTGGCCGCCCGTGATCGCCGGTGTGATGGCGGCAGTGTTATTGTCTTCCTTCGGGTGCCTTTAGTGCATTGGCGGTCGGCTGTAAACCCTCGATGGCCTTTGCGTTTCCATAAATTTTTGTGGGTGACAGGACTTAGATCGGGTTGTTTCCCACCATGAGGGACCCGATGGGTCATCTTCGTGATAGGCGATCCCTTTCAATCCGTATGATTACCAATCGATGATGGATAGGCAATTTTGTTCCTTGATTTTTGTTGTCACCCGGATGATCATGGGATCCCAATGCAGTGAGCATGTTTATCAAGTTGTTCCTTCCTCGATTCACTATTATTATCACGATTCATTTACGGAGAGCTTTAAAACGTCCAAATGATGGTCTGAACCGCGAGGTACATTCACACATCGACGTATCGATTTTTTTTATTCCGTCTGGCTTAGCTTTTTTAACTTGCTCATTATCAAAGTGAGATGCGGCATGTTATCATCATCGCCGATTTTAACTCGCTAACTCTTTTTTTCGATCCTTTTCTTTTCCGTACTTTCCGTAAGAAAAGTGATGGCCTTTATTTAGGCTACGAACATTCGAATATCCTCAAGATTGATAGTTTCCTGTCGATCTTTGAGGTCAAGTGCGTTGAGCCTCTTTTTTCCGTGTAATTAAACTTTTGTCCCACCTCTCCGTTTATTGTGTTCTAGATTGAAGCGTTATATTTTTTTTACGCCTCGACTTCTATGCATTACAGTATGGGTTGGTTTTTGGTTATTCTTCTAAGCGCCAGTTGTCATGTAGTCGTTTTATTTGGGGAATATGATGTATTTAACCGAAACAACTCACAAACAAAACATACGTGTAAAATAAAGCGTAAATAGATGATGAATTTGTTGACCCGGTTAAATGAAATATAGCTACTCTTGAGAAGCGTACCAACCGGGATGTGGTATTCGCGAGCTTACATCGCATCTGATTTTGATACATATGAAGATAGATAGATTCTGAATGAAGATGATTTGGAGAGTTGCATATAGTGCTGGGGGTTCTTATATGTGGATAATCACTTTCGAATTTTGTAACCTCACCTCTGCAGGAAATTTCTCGAACCTTTCTTTGCTTTGTTTTTTTATTTATAGCACTCAGAATAGCGAAATTTGTTTTCCGGTAACAGGAAATGGAGACTCCGAGCCATGCAAGAATTTAATATTGCCGTATTTCCCAACTTCGTCTTCTAGTTAATCTTTGACAACTTTAATGCATAAGGAAATTTCTTTGGTCGTCCAAATCAACCTTTTGCTCGGCGGATGCTTTGTTCGCCTTTAACCATGCTCGGTTTATCTTTAGAATCTGTCCTCCCTCGAGGAGCATCTTGAGCCCTCGGGATATCTGGGTCTTTAGGATGTTTGGGTCTTGAGGATGCTCGAGGTGTCGAGCACTCACGACACGCCCGGTGTCGGAGTCTTCCGGGATGTCGAGACCTCGAGATGTCTGATGGAATATCTGACCCTTCGGGTGATTTAGGTCTTAGGGATCTCGAACCCTAAGGATATACGAGCCTTAGGCACTCCTGACCCTCGGATTACCTCACGAGTCGCCAGGATCTCGGAGTTCATTTATCTTGACCCTCTCGGAATGTCACGAGCATCTTGACCCCCTCGAGGATGATGCGAAGCGTTTGGTATGCAGGCGCCAGTTGGTCTAAGTCCTTTTGAGCTTGCGACTTTATTTGATTCCTTCTTTCTCACGATGCGGGTGCGGCCGGTATGTATTTAGTGACAAGTGGCGAAGTGGTCCGAACAAACTTGTTTTGTCGACGGACTACGAGCCCACTTATCCGATGAGCATACTATTTTAATAAATATTACACGCTAAGCCTTTTTACGTGTTTCGATTAATCTTGAATTATTATATCGAATACAACAATTATATTTAATACTAATAGAAGGAGAATTTTGAGTGAATAGAATTAAAAAATGAGAGTGAATAGTAATGAAAAAGTAAATAAATAGTATTGAGAATTGAGAGATTTTTTTGAAAATTAAAAATTGAGAAAGAAAATGAAAAAAAAATCCCACAAGGCACAAGCAAGCAGAGCCTTAGTTTCTCACTAGTTTTTTTTTTCGTTTCTTTTTTTTTTTGTGGAAAAATGAAACTTATAAATTTGTGTCTGCCCAACCCAATCTATTGAAATCCCTTTTCGGCCAATAGACTTGCACGAAATCGCTCCAAGATCAGATAAAATGAAAAATCAGGTCTGTCCATGTCCATTGAGGAAAGATAACCATAAACTTCAACTTCAATTCAATCCCATTTCACCCCCACGCCGCCACCATGCTGGCGGCGGCGACCTCCATGTGCCTCTTTCTCCAAACCCAGTTCCGAATCCAGAACAACAGAGCATCCTGTTGACAGATAAACCAAAACCCTCCTCCATAAACACCCACTCTACCAAACAACCCACGCAAACATCTCTTCCCAATTCAAAAAGAAAAAAAATCCTCTGCCTCGAGATAATGGGCGTCGATTCGGGCCGGGCTTTGGCCCAGAACCCGGCCCCTCCACTCCCTTCCCTGTATTCAATCCACGCCATTGTCACCTTCCTCCAATCCAAAGGCATCCATCTCAAAGATTTGGGCAGAATTTTCGGCATGTGCCCTAAAATTCTAACCGCCGACATCAGGCGATCTCAACCTGTTTTCAATTTCCTCTCGCACGATCTCAAAGTCCCTGATCACAATTTCAGAAGAGCGATTATTAAATGCCCCAGGTTTTTGATCTGCAGCGTGGGGACCAATTGAAGCCGGCTTTGTTCTATCTTCAGAGGTTAGGGTTTAGAGATTTGTACGCTGGCTTATCAGGATCCAATCCTACTCGTTTCCGACGTGGAGAAAAACCCTAATTCGAAGCTGGATTATTTTGTGAAGTTGGGTTTTCGAAAGCTGATGCGGTGGGGATGGTTCTCAGATGTCCGGCGTTGTTTACGTTCAGCATTGAGAACAATTTCAAGCCGAAATTCAAGTATTTTACGGAGGATATGAAGGGGAATTGGATGAATTGAGGGAATTTCCGCAGTATTTTTGCGTTTAGTTTGGAGAATAGGATAAAGCCACGGCATTTGGAGGTTGTACAGAGCGGCGTGGAGGTTCCGTTGCCACTGATGCTGAAAACTACTGATGATGAATTCAGGGGATTTGTTGAGGAAGAAGGGCAGGTGATAAAGCAGGAAATTTGCAATTTTATTGACTAATTTCTTGTTTGTTCTTCTCTGTGTAATTATTGGTTAATAATGCCATTAACACACTGTAAATCCACTGTTTATGAAGAAGACTTTGTTTATTGTATTTTTTTCTTTGGAGTTGACTTTTCAATTTTTATGGAGTATCATTTTCCGGGTTTTATTTGTATTTTCAGATACTTTACCAAAAAAAATGAATTGGTGGATCAAATCCAACCAAGAGTTATTTTGGTCAAGAATAACTTCCTTCTCATTGTGTCTTTACATATCCCTGTGGGGCTTGGAATTAAATGCTGTTGTATGAAGTTCACTAGTGAGTACATGAAATGGATTTTGGCTTTAACTTAAGCGGTTGGTGGGAGGGGTTAAAGTGGGAGTAAAAGTTCTTGATGATTGATGTTCTTCCTGGCTGCAATGAAGTTATATATGAGTTGTTCTTTAATGACACTGTCCAAATTATGAAGATCTTGTTAATTTATGGTCTTCGATTGAATTGAGTATAATGTCTCAGAACCTGTTTTGTCGGTGAAGTTTCTGACTCTTTTGTCCCATTTGCAGATTAAGCGCGAAATTTCGACCATGAAATTGATAAGGCACCCTAACGTTATTCGCATGTTTGAGGTTGATATTTGACTATTCCAAGAATGACCTTATTGGTTGTGGACATTCGGGGAAACTTTTTGACAAGTAATTTCACTGTAAAGTTGTATCATATGTTATTATGTTAAATGATAGAAGATCGTTTTTCCTGTAGGTTATGGCCAGCAAGACAAAGATATATATTGTTATGGAATTTGTCACTGGTGGTGAACTCTTTGACAAAATTGTATGTTTTCTTCACTCTTATAATAAATAATGTCACAATGAGGACAATTCATAGATGTAGTTAAGTAAAAAGTGCAACAATCCTGTTGCTTTCGTGTGTGTGCAGGCAAGTAGAGGAAGGCTGACGGAAGACGAGGCCAGGAAATATTTTCAGCAGCTCATCAATGCCGTTGATTATTGTCACAGCCGGGGTGTTTATCATAGGGACCTTAAGGTGCCTCCCATTTCTTCTTTAATATTTACCCAAAATCTTGAAAGATAAAAAAAGGCCCTACTGATTGCATTATTTGCTTGTTTTCTAGCTGGAGAATTTGCTGCTTGATGTCAACGGGGTTCTCAAAGTGTCGGACTTTGGGTTGAGTGCTTTACCCCAGCAAGTTCGGTATGTTTCTATTTTCTCAAACGAGAACAAATTCGTTTTAATGCAATTTCAATTTTTCTCAATAGGAGTTTATTATTGATCTTCTTAGGAAGACGGATTACTTCACACAGCATGTGGTACTCAATTAATTATGTTGCTCCTGAGGTGTGCGTTTCTGTTCATACAATTTCATATAGTTTTTGTTTCTGAATGATTCTGTTTTCTGAATAAATGCTTTTGGCTCTCTCGTATTCCAGGTGATAAGCAATAAGGGCTATGATGGAGCCATTGCAGATCTTTGGTCTTGTGGTGTCATTCTTTTTTTGTACTCATGGCTGGTTATTTGCCCTTTGAAGAACCAAATCTTATGGCATTGTACAAAAAAGGTAAACTTTCATTATTTATATGATATTTACCCTATCATTCTTTGTGTTGTTTTAAATGCAATTACATGTTTATCTTGATTCAACTTTTCCACAGATATTTAAGGCGGATTTCACGTGCCCTCCGTGGTTTTCCTCCCATGCAAAGAAATTAATCAAAAGAATTTTGGATACCAATCCCTCCACAGTATGTCCACTCTTATTCTACCAAAAATTCTAGCTTTTTCTTGATCAAAGAGAACTTGTTAATTTTTCTGCAAAATTATTGTTATAATTCCCTATCCCCTATACTCAATAATGGCTTTGTCACATGAAACAGCGATTACGATAAATGAACAGGAGGAAGTCACTCTTGATGATGTTAATAATTTTTTTTAATGAAGTATTGGTATGAATTCTGCTGTCACTCCGTCTCTTTTATTTTGAAATGGGCACAATACTTTGAAAATGGATTTTGATATAATTCTAATGCTTTTATTTGCATTCAGGAGTCCCCTAACCTTGTTGTTGAGAGGCAGGAGGTACGGCCTCCCACAGCTCCAGTGACTATGAATGCTTTTGAGCTTATCTCTACCTCACAGGGCCTCAAATCTTAGTTCCTCTTTGTAAAGCAAATGGTGTGCAAACTTTAAAGTTAGATCAATTGTTTTAAAATCACAATCTTGAGAATCTCAACAACTTTTTTTCTACTGTAGGGACTTGTGAAGCGAGAAACACGATTTACATCTAAATCTTCCCCAATGAGATCATATAAAAAATCGAGCAAGCTGCTGTCCCTATGGGTTTTGACGTCAAGAAAAGCAACTATAAGGTGATTTATTCTCCATTTGTGAATCTTTCCAAATTGTCAATTGATTTTTTCTGTGCTTTGTTTTTGAATGAAGATTAGAAGTGGTTCGTTCTTACTTCTGTTCTTTTCAGTTAACTTTACCCAATTTTTACTGGTTTAGATGAAACTTCACGGGGAGAAGTCTGGGCACAAGGGACATTTATCCATTGCAACAGAGGTATGTGCATTTCAAGTCTTTACATCCTAGTTGATGCATAATGAAATCATTGCTGTTGCAGATTTTTGAAGTGGCTCCTTCCCTTCACATGGTTGAGCTTCGCAAGGCTGGAGGAGATACTTTAGAATTTCACAAGGTACGCGTTTATTGCATCATACTATATTTTGGGCCAACATTTCCCAAATGTTATTGTTTCGACAATCATATCAAATTTTATTATTTTCGCATTTACGGACGGTTTATTTGTTTGTTGTCATCCATATGATATGCAGTTTTACAAGAACCTGTCAACTGGGCTGAAAGACATTGTGTGGAAAACAGGCGATGAAGCAAAAGACCAAGTTTAAAACAATGGTAACTATCTCCATCTCAATTTCCCAACATTGATGCCATGATGAGATGACACTTGTCATAATCTTTTTGCAGGATAACATCTGACCACTTGATTGGATCTCGTCGTTTCAATGTTTGCCTACTCGAATTTTTCAATTTTCAATATTTTGCTTATGTTATCAGTTGTATAATTCTACAAAATAGACCATGGATGCAATAAAAACTTATGAATTACTTAGATTCTCAGTATCTTTTTTCGTTTCTTTATTCCTGTGTGTGGAGAAAATGAAATTTATGAATTAGTCTCTGCCCAATCTATTGAAATCCCTTTTCAGCCAATAATCTTGCACAAAATCGCCAGGTGGCAGTTCCAAGATCAGATAAAATGAAAAACATGGTTGGCCATTGAGCAAAGAGAAGCATAAACTTCAATTTCAATCCCACGATGGAGCCACCTCCATCGCTACCATGCTGGCGGCGGCGACCTCCATGTGCTTCTCTTCTTCGAACCCAGTTCCGATTCTAGAACAACAGGGAATCCTCTTCTTCTTCGAACCCAGTTCCGATTCTAGAACAACAGGGAATCCTCTTCTTCTTCGAACCCAGTTCCGATTCTAGAACAACAGGGAATCCTCATCTTCTTCGAACCCAGTTCCGATTCTAGAACAACAGGGAATCCTCTTGACAGATAAACCCAAAACCCTCCTCCATAAACACCCACTCTACCAAATGACCCGCACAAACATCTCCTCCCAATTCAAAGAAAAAATCCTCTGCCTAGAGATAATGGGCGTCGATTTGGGCTGGGCTTTGGCCCAAAACCCGGCCCTCCACTCCGCTTCCCTCCATTCAATCCACGCCATTGTCACCTACCTCCAATCCAAAGGCATCCATATCAAAAAGATTTAGGCAGAATTTTCGGCATCTCACCGCCGACATCAGAGGCGATCTCAACCCTGTTTTCAATTTCCTCTCGCACGATCTCAAAGTCCCTGATCACAATTTCAGAAGAGCGATTATTAAATGCCAAGTTTTTTTTTTTTATCTGCAACGTCGGGGACCAATTGAAGCCAACTTTGTTCTATCTTCAGATGTTAGGGTTTAGAGATTCGTACGCTTTGGCTTATCAGGATCCAATCCTAATCGTTTTCGACGTGGAGAAAACCTTAATTCCGAAGCTGGATTATTTGTGAGGTTGGGTTTCTCGAAAGCTGATGCGGTGGGGATGGTTCTCAGATGTCCGGCGTTTTTACGTTCAACATTGAGAATAGTTTCAAGCCGAAATTCGAGTATTTTATGGAGGATATGAAAGGTAAATTGGAGGAATTGAGGGAATTTCCGCAGTATTTTTGCGTTTAGTTTGGAGAATAGGATAAAGCCGCGACATTCGGAGGTTGTACAGAGCGGCGTGGAGGTTACATTGTCGTTGATGCTGAAAACTACTGATGATGAATTCAGGATTTGTTGAGGAAGAAGGGCAAGTGATAAATCAGGAAATTTGCAATTTTATTGACTAATTTCTTGTATGTTCTTCTCTGTGTAACTATTGGTTAATAATGCAATTAACACACTGTAAATCTACTGTTTATGAAGAAGACTTTGTTTATTGCATTGTTTTCTTGTCGTATGATTATGGGCTTGTTCCATTTTTGCTACTCATTATTATAAACTTGATAAATCCGCCACCTCAAACCACAGCATGGCCGTCACCGCCGTCCGCCGGTGGTAGCGAATTAGGTTATTCGAACTGAAAATTGGTTGTAATTCGCAATCTTCAAATACTGAAATTAACTTATACTTGGAACATGAAAAATGACCGAGAGGAGTGGAATTGCTTTTTTTTCCCTTTTCAAAAATAAAATAAAATTATAAATGAGATATTATATTGATAAAAAAAATAATTCTAATTTAGGCCAACATTTTCTCAATCTAAAAATGTTTTTTCTTCTCTCTTGGTTTCCTCCCCAATATGAGTTTTCTCGAGCTTCGTTAACTTAATCATCTAATTTTTTCTTCATTTCATACACAACATTAATCATTTTCCTCTGTTTCTTATCCAGCGTACACCATACGCATTAATCCTTTTCCTCTGTTTCTTAATCAGCGTACACCATACGCATTTCTCCGCCTCTGTGTTTCTTAACCAGCGTACACCATACGCATTCCGCGATTTACCGCCATGGCCACCGACTCTCTAATGACACTGTGGGAATGGTTTTCCCTTACCCACGATGAACAGACTCCGGTCACCGTGCCCAGATCGGTGACGCAGAACCCACTTCTCAACAGGGACATGTGCAATGGCGGATCCAAGATCAAAAATGTCAGGAAATTTGAGCCTTTTTAAAATAAATCTGAGATCGGGAATTTTAGATTTAATTTAGGGCTTTAATTTAATTCAAATTTTAATTTACCAGTATTATACTTATATTTTGCAATCTATGAACAAAGACTAAAGTAGGTTAGTGGCAAAGGGTAGTTAACATTTGTTGAAAGGTTGTAGGTTTGACTCTTGTTGAGCTATACTGCGAAATTTTTTTTTTTTCCCAAGGTGATTTTTTTTCCCCAAAAATCGGGGAGGGCTGGCCTCGCCCAACCTCTAGCAGATCCGCCCTTGGACATGTGTCTGGTTGGACGTTATTTTTTCCCAAGGTGATTTTTTTTTCCCAAAAATCGGGGAGGGTTGGCACGACCCTGCCTCTATGATCCCCCTTGGACATGTGTGCAGTTCACAGCCTTTCATCCAAAGCCGGTTTCCAAGAAAGAACTTAGGAGCTATGTTGCGCGGGGTGTGGCGTGTGGATGACCTCAAATTACCTTTCGGGATTGGCAGGTTTAAGTATTTGTTTCAATTTCCAATGCCGCGAGGTGATGTCATAACAACCTTGTTATTTCAGAGGTCTCGAACCTGAGCGAAGAGACAAATTAGATTGATGTGCGGTTTGTACCCATACGGATACATGTTTATGGCCTCCGATTGAACTCATGATACAACAAAGATATTGGCGGTGTTATCAAAAATATGTTGGGGTTGAATTATGGAGGTGGGGGCAATTTCTGCGTTCTGAGTTTATTTTGATACACAACACCTAGATTGTATAGGCGTCGTCTGAGTTGTGGCGACGACATATGGAACTCTTGGGGGCGGGAAGCTGTCGGGCGTTTCATTAACCGTCACCGGTAGTCGACAAAATTTACTCTCTTGTTTATATGTGGATCCAAAGTAAACACGTTTTTGTTGTAATATATAGTGCTTTCGCGTCTTTCTTTTTTTTGGCATATTTTACGTAGACCTTGCAGAGGTCGTAGTGGCGGGCTTGTATTATATTGGAAGGCTGAATGTGAAGTTACTATTTTGTCGTATTTGATATCACATATTGATTGTATTGTTTGTCTCAATGATGTGGTGTGGCGGTTTACGGGTTTTTATGGGAACCCCAATCGTACGTTAAGAACACATTCATGGACGATGCTTAGGCGACTAGCCACGTGGCATGGGTTGGTGGACGTACCATGGGTTATTAGGGGCCTTTAATGAATTGTTGTGCAGATGCAGAAAGTCGATTGGGCGCCCTTCGTCCGAATGCAGTAGGTATGAAGACTTTTCATGATGAGTAGGTCTTGTGTGAAATATTGCACACTAGTGTTATGTGTAATACCACACAATTAAAGCAAAATAAACTAAAATTCGCGGGACATGTGCGCTTATTTGGAAGGGTCAGCGGCATACAAGCGTCTTGGCTGAAGGAAAGCGGAGTTAAATGACCAACGCTATTTACGTATTACATTTCATGCAAGGATATTTTTTTATCAAAAATTATTGTAGCCTAATGGTTCTGGTCTATTTTTAGTGTATTCAAGTTCAATTCTTATTGAGCACATAATTTTTAATTTTTTTTTTCAAGTTATTTTTGTGTGTTACTACATGAACAAAAAGTGTTACGCTATGAAGAAAAACGTGTTACCACATGAACAAAACCAGTACAAGTGCGAAAAGAAATCCCGAGTCCAAAATTGCAGATTTAAAGAACAACTTGATGTGTTACTACATGAACAAAAGAGTGTTACCTTATGAGCAAAATAATGTTACTACATGAACAAAAACCAGTACAAGAGCCAAAAAAAAAATCTTCAGTCCAATTTTTTTTTCAAGTTGTTTTTGTGTGTTACTACATGAACAAAATAGTGTTACCCTATGAACAAAAGAGTGTTACCACATGAACAAAACCACTACAAGCGCGAAAAGAAATCTCAGTCCAAAATTACATATTTAAAGAACAACTTGATGTGTTACTACATGAACAAAAGAATGTTACCCTATGAGCAAAAGAGTGTTACTGCATGAACAAAAACCAGTACAAACGCGAAAAAAATCTCCAGTCAAAAATTACAGATTTGAAGCTTGGCGTGAAAAGAGTGCGAACATCCGAAAAATCAATTTTAGAAAATCAAGAGAAAAACGAGCGGAAGGACTCCGCAAATTTGTCGAGGATGAAATCGAAAAAAAAGGGAGAAGAATATGGAAGAATTTGAATAAGGAAGAGAAAGAAAAAAGAAAATGAAGAAAAAAAGAGAAGAAAAAATCGCACCACAGTAAAATCTGGAATCGCGAGGAAGAAGAACCCTAGGATCACGAGGAAGAAGAAAACTTGCAGCGCTGGATCTGAAATGGCTTTGGGCCTGACCAGCGAAAAATAAATATCTCTTCTATTTAGGTTAATTGCACATATCACTTGTATGCAATATTGCATACAAGTTTTTGTGTTTCATGATACACTCTCTTTCTATAATGTATAAAGGATTTGGTGCAGCGGTGGTGAATTTTTCACCGGTAGTCGATAGATCGGACCACGGTCTCATCCTCGAAAGATTGAATCAATTTTGTGCTAATGAGGCGTGGAGGACTTATTCACTACATCACATATCGCCAATAAAAGGCTTTTATGGATCCGATCATAAAGCGGTTCGAGACTTCAAATCCAAAGACCAATAGTTGGAGCGTACCCGAACAACCGCAAATTCTTTTTATGAGCGAAAATGGCGGCGTGATGATGCTTTGAAGCGACAAGTTGCGGTTTGGCCTACCATCGCCCAAATCGGTCATGGCAGAGGCGTTAGGTGCATTCGTGGCGACTCACGTGTTATGGTAGGGCCCAACAACATCTTAGAAGGACCCATCCATACCAATAACTGCAACGCCGTTTTGGGGTTAAGGTTTAGAGTGTATAGTTCATCCAATTATTGCACCTTGTGCAATTGGTGCACAAGTAACTCAATTAGTATATGTAATAATTATGTTTACCCAAAGAAATTAATTAGACATTCAAACCCCTTTATTCTCCCAAATTCTTTTTTACTAAATGAGATTAATGAATACGAATTTAGTGTTTAATGTCATCTCATATCTTCTTCTTTTCATTTTTTCTTTTGAGGCAATGAGGCGGTTACCATTTAAGAAACATAACATAATTTGGACATGACGATTTAACACTTTAAAAAAATGGATGTTGTTTTGTGTTAATTTCTAATAGGACTAATAATTAATATGTACCAAATATTCTCGATGTTGATTGGGCACGTTGCCTTCGAGACACGCCCGTTCGACTTATGGGTACTCAATCTTCATGGTGGCAACCTCGTTTCTTGAGTGCCAAGAAACAACCTCTGATTGCTCGTTCTAGTTGTGAGTCTGAATCTTAGGGCTATGGCAAATGCCGCTTCCGAAAGTTAGTTTGGGTGACGAATCTCTTCGTGAACCGATCGCCTTCTTCCTCCTACCTACTCTTTTTTATGCGATAATAAGAGCGCTATATTCTTGAGTCAAAAATCAGTAGCTCACAAAGCGGGCCAAGCATATTGATTTGGATTATCGCCCGTTCGTGAGCTCGTCTCTTCGAGGAAAGTTAGTCACCGATTATGCCTTTCTCATCTCAAATTAAGCCGACATTTTCACGAAGAGTCTTCCTCGACCCGTAGCTTTGAGTTTTTCGTTCCAAGCTTTGCATGCTTCCCTTCCCACGCAAACAGCTTTTTGGGGAGTAATAGGACTAATAATTAATATAGTTGACCATATATTTTTGGTACATATTCTTGTTGTAATTTACCATGTTAATATTACTCTTGTATTTGTGGGCTTTTTCTTGTTGTAATCCCGTAATTAAGTTTTATTAATAGACGCCTCGCCATCACCACATTCATTGGTGATTTCCTAAATCTCCTTACAATTTCTATCTGGTCTCATTCATAAAACCGAAATGCCATGTGAGTTTTTTATCAACTTGGTTATAGTACTTTACAATGCACACACTTCTCCGACTATAAATTTAAAAAATTAATTTCCCAAGATATCAAAGTCCAAATTTCCCCCACTCTACATTCTTACATCCACTTTTCCAATTTAATATGACATTTACAATAAAAATCATACCTAACACGATCTCGTTATGTATTGAAAATTTCAAAATTCAAACATTCTACAAAAAGAAAAGACACACAAACACAAATTTTCAAAGAGCCCAACAATAAATTGGGCAAATAGATCTACACAAAGCTGGTTTCACCTAGAGACCATTCATGAGAAACAAATACTACATGCATTACAATAACAGCATGACAACAGAAAAACTTCATAAGCAGCACCAGCACTATGTCTACATCAAAGGCAGTAGTTGCATTAGTTCACTATCTTGTCCACATCCTCTTCTTGCTATCTCTCTTTGACTCCCTGGACTGGGTCCCGGCTTTTTTTGCACGAGCCACGGCCTTCTGTCCCGGGACAGTTGGTTTAGTTGTTCTAGAAATGCCAGGAGCAGGTTTAGGTGGATCAGAGCGCCAACCATTCACTGAAGAAGTTGGAACCACACTGTTGTTCTCTACATCACCACTTCTAGACAATCTCTTCCTCTGAGGAGGCTCGTTTTCTTTGACCGAAACAGAGCCCTCACTGCCTCTACGGTTTACTGGATTCAAACTTCTTAAAATACGATGTTCAGAGTTGTTTGTCATCTCTTCTCTCATCGATTGCTTGCCCTCCGTGGGGGTGGGGGTGGTCTTGATGAATTAGTAGGTTCAGATTCTTGCTCTTTCAGTTGATCTTTGAGTTCTTTGATCTGAAATCAACACAAGGATATGATTGTATTATTGCTTTTGACCCTCGTCCGTTGATTCAAAAATATTTGCCCTCCGTTGGGGTTGATGAAGAAAAAATAAATAAAATATACAAAAGACAATTTACCTTTTGACCAAGGGAGTTCTCTTGGTTTTCTTCCAATTCTGCCAACTTGGATTCGAGCTCTTTGACCTAAATATTTGTTATATTGGTTATGAGTGTTAAAACCAGTATGACATTTACAAATCAAAATTCAAAATGAAGTAATAAAGTATTGGACCAACCTTTTTCCTAAGGATTAGAGAACTAGATTCACTTTTGTTGCATTTGCTCTCTCAGTTTGCTTTTCAAGATCATTAATCTGCATGTACAGAGTTGACATTAATAACTCTTCTCATTCAGCTACAAAATTACAAATTAGGAAATTGAAAGATTTACATTTGCGCGATAAGTGTATGCTGCATAACCAGGAAACAACCATGAAAAGTAGCTGTAAGAATTGATTTTAATTACCTTCTTTTGGTATGCTGTGGACTGAGTTTCTTCTTGCTGTTTTAGCTTGTTCTCTAAGTCCATCACCTTTAGATAACATAAAAGATCAATCGATAATTAGATGAAAAATTCACAAGCCACATATACACATAAAAAGTCTAATTGTACCTTCAGTTGAAGTCTGGAACAAGATTCTTCCTTCCCTTTTAACCTCTCAGAAAGATGAGAAACTTGTTTCTCAGATTGCAATTGCAGTGATGTCTTCGACTCTAGTTGGCCCTCTAGCTCTTTTATTTTATCCAGATGGTTTTATAAACCTGCTCCTTTCCTTTGGCCTTGCTTTCTAGGTTGTGCAAACTCTCTTCAATCTTTTTTTCAGAGTTTCATCTTTTAACCTACACTCCTGCCTAGCTTTCTCAAGCTACACCAAGAATAAAATGAATATTGAGTGAGTTCCATGTATGCCTGCAAAAGGGAATTATTGTAATATTTTGAGTAGAAGCTAAACACCACATACCATTGTTTTCACCTTCTGTTGTTCACCAGTATCTACTTGTTTTCTAGCAGGACCCAACTCAACCCCTCTAACTCGGGTTGCAAAATTTAGTGAGCTCAGAGTCTCACTTACGTCTTGATCCGAGGGACTGATTTGTACAAACATCAATGTCTTCGAATCACCACCTACAAAAATTAGAAGACATAATTATATAAGAGAAAATAAATCCACCCAAAATGTAGCTAACAAAAACAATCAGGGAATTACCTAGTGAATCCTGCAGTATATGGGTGAGTTTTGAGTTCCTGTATGGTATATGGCTGCTTTTATTTGCTAAGGCAGATATCACATCTCCAAGAGCTGAAAGTGAACGATTGATGTTCTGAGCTTCTTTGAGACGGTCACCTTGCACATCAGTCTTTCCAAGCCTCTCACTTCCCGCCAAATCAACTAGCCAAAGTTTGCTTCTTGTGCACGCGCTCCAGTGATTAAATTTTTGCTTTTTACCATTACACAGAGCATGCTGAGAAGAGCGGGAAGAGAATGAGGCCATATAGGTTACACAGACAAAATAAATAAATAAAGGCAAATAATTTTGTTGGTCAGTATTAGCCGTTTTCACTTAACAATATTAGTTGTGCATAAATAAAATCTTGCAAAAGGCATTACCAGTGGGAGCGACTGCTGTGCTCGTTCACATTATTTGATCCAACAGCTCGGGCATTGCTTCCTGCTTGTAGAACATTCCAGACTTGTTGTGTATTCTCTACATTGGCTTCTACAATCCCAGGAATATGATGAGAGCCTTCAGAAGCTTGCTTGATCTCCAACCTAGAATTATTCAACAGTTAAATCCCCAACTATTTCAACATAAGTATAGAGATGATGAGAAACAAAAATTTACTTCTTCGATGTTTCTATAGCCAGCAAATCCCTTATCTGTTCATTGTAAACTTCAAGTACACTAACTGAAATGTTGTACGTGTATGTTTCAGTCCTTTCACTAGCAATCTTAAACAATTCTTCCAAAGTCCTATAGTTGACTCCCCGATTTGCCTCTATGCCCTCCATTGTAAAAGTCTTGCCTGTCCCTGTCTGCCCATAAGCAAATATACAAACATTGTATCCATCTAATACTGAAACCACCATGGGTGCAGCATCGGCAAAAACATCAACTGTTCAGAAAAAAGGAAGATTTAGTAAAGAGTGGATATAATATAAGGTGATAGACTGTATCTTCCTCCAAAAACTGTAAGCACCTTGATCATCTTGGGGTGAATAAACTCGATCAAACTTAAATGTTTTTCTCGTGGAGCCATTGTTTAAGATACCAAGTTCTCCATCCTTGGCTGCATCGAAGTCTACAACTGATGAACAGCGAGATATGACCTCTGACTTGCTTAAGGGACGGCAACGACAGAACACCCTGATATTTCCTGATATCCAAGTTAAAATCTTGATAAGAAACGGAGAAGTATTCACCAGAAAACTTAAAAGATATAAAATACAGAATCAAAGGATCGCAAATTAACCTTTGGTTTCCTGCAATTCATTATGGAGCTTCCGCCTCTTCATTTGCTCCTCATTGTACTTCACTTTCAGATCTTCACACTGTTCAACTGCAGATGTGGATATATATGTGTGTGTTACACATTATCCACCACCTATAAAAGATTATTCGATTTATTGACTGAAACATACCAAGTGACTGGACTGCAAAACCATCTTGTTCAAATCTGGAATGGAGTCAGTACATTCATGTGCTTCACGAGAAAGCTGTGCATGCTCCCTCTTCATCACCTGTAGAATATAATTTTTGCTCGCTTCATGCATTACAAGAAGCTGAACTCTGGATAAAGGAAACCAATCGTTCCAAGTGATATTTTACCTTAACTTTCTGCTCTAAACTATCGATTGCCATTTTCCAGGACTTTTGGTCACGCTCAGATTTTGCTTGAGATTTCGCTGAGCTTGTCGGTTTGCTTCTCTAGAGTTTGGTCTGCAGAAAATCCAATAAGGTAACCCAATCTTTTAAACATAACGCAGAAAAAGAAAATGGATTAGACACTAAAGAGTCAATCCTGCAAAAAGGCATGTCAGAAGAACAAATTTAAAACCTCAAAAGACAATCTTACCAAGAGAATACGTTCGAAATGTCTTGTTGTCAAGATCCATCCGAACCTTTTCCAGTTGTTCGTTGGTGGCACTCCATGACATCCAAGACTGATAACATTCATCAGTCTTCTGCTTCAACATATCTTTCAAATCTTGTATATCTTTCTCATACTTGGTTATCATTTTTGTTCAGTAAAAACTTTTTTTTCTGCAATCTCCAAACAATGATAACTGTAAGTAGCAGACAGAGTAACACACTAGACGCGGGACCTTGCTGTTAATGCAAACACATAATTACATATATGATATATCATACCTCAACAGAAGGATACTCTGTCTCATTGGAACAGCTTTTACATACAAAGCATTCACGTGGCACCTGAGTGACTGCCACCAATAGAAGACCATCAAAGTATTACTATGTTGCGTTCGATAAAACTCAACACACATTTAGCTATGAGAAGTAAAAACCTGAAGATTTAGGTGCTGTCCTAACACATATTCCACTAACTACTGGGCTTCCAAGTATTCCTTCAAACCTCAACACAAGAATTCCATCATCCTTAACAGCAGCTTTAGCACCAACCAATTGCAAAGGTTTGTTGGATCCAACTATTGAGAAGATATCAAAATCGGACAGAATCTGCATTGAGGATGCATCTAATTGTTAACTACAAGCATGAATACTTCAGGTATGCTCATTATAGAATAATAAAACTTGTAACTTCACTCGCCTTTTCATCTTGCATAAAAAACATTAAATACTCGCAGTCCTTTGGGGCCATTAGTGTTTATAATTTCAGCAAAATGGAGATCAATCAAATAATTTCCAGGCAGAAGGTTCTCAATGCGGTAGCAGAAATTTCCCGACCGTGCTGATTGATAAACGAATGAAAAGTCTCCACCCTGAGTGATGAAATCCTCCGTTTCAAATGTCTGGCCACCATCAAAGAAGTTGTCTGCCAGAAATTTAATGCCGGAATCTGATTCCTTTGCCATAACGGCCCCAGCATTGATGAAAAGCACAATATCCTCTAATTCAACAAAGAAATATCATTAATTAGAGAACAACATACACACAGTTGCCAAACCCTTTGATAACGACATGACATTTTTCAGTAATCTCAGAAGAATTGAAGACGAAAGTTTTTTTTACAAAATTAGGGTAAAAAGAAGAGTATAGATATTATAAATGATTATAAACGATAACAATCACTCAACGGACTAAATCACTAAATCTCATACCCAGAACTTCACAAACCCTAAATTTGAATTTGTCATACTTCTTAATAAATTGTTTAAAACGACTACCTGTAGAACAACAATCCGCAAATCCATTTTGAACTAATCTTGCACCAGAATCCCAAACCATCAAGGACTCCTCAATTTCATCTTTTTCCATAGCCAAAACCTCGGTTTCTTGGTTGGATTTATTCGCGTTTTCACAATCGAAACCACTAGAAGAAACGCAGGGATCCGAAACTCCTCGCTCCTTCTCGAGTGAATTCACCTCATAAATCTCCATGTGTGATTTTTTTTTGGGACAAGCTTCAGTTTCTGCTCAATTGAAAAAACTGGAAAAGAAAATGGGTAATTTCTCTGCAAGAAATTGGCTCTTGTGTTTGTGAGCGTTTTGGCGTTTGAACTTTGAATAGCCTATCTGGCTGTTCAAATTATATGGCCGTTGCAACCTTTTCTTGGGTCAGCGGACTTGAAAGGAAAGTCATTTAGTGGGTGATAACTGCAATTGACCAAAATGTAAGGATCAAGTAGCAATTAACTTTTACCATTAAGTAAATGTCGCTTTTATATCGGTGCGATATTAAAAATCCCAGAAGCTAAAAGTTGATGTATATAACGGTTTATTAACGGAGCAATTTGAAAAATTAAAATCCAAATAAATCATCAAATCTTAATCTAAATACAACTAAAAATATAATTAACTATATACATCAATGCAGATTTTTTATTTATAAATTTGTTAATGAAAGTCTAAATTAATTATAATATAAAATTGTTACTCCATCTATCCTATTTTAGATCGCTCGAAATTCAAAAATAGACGTCCTTATTTTGTTTTCTATACTATAAAGACAAAAAAAACAATGAGTTGGTATGACAATAAACTTGTTTCACCGTAAACCGATATTTTTTAATGACATACTCTTTAATAATATAAATCACACCCTTTAGTATTATAAGTCACACTCTTCGGTTATCACTATGATACCATCTGCTATAATATAAGTTTCACAACCTTTTTTTTTTGAAAGATTACCTTTTACAAGTAAAAGTCACACAATTTATAGTAAAAAATCACACTATTTAGTAATATAAAGTCACATTTTTAACCAATTTTTCTGGTAAACTTTGTTTTTCTATAATGTGCCAAAAATCATTTATCCTCTCACAAAATACACCTTTAAAAATATCTCTTATTTACATTCATTGTCACTATATTAACCAACTTAATTAACTCCCTAAACCCACCCAGAATTTAAACCAGCCCATTTAACCCACTAACCCAGCCCACTATAATATATTGGGCCAGCCCATTTAATAAATAAACTTTGCAATATAAATTGGGCCAAATCGCTTTTTTAAATAAATAAAAGGCCGTGGCCCAACCTATTTCCGGCCCAAATAATATCATCTGATTTTCTGGAAACAATTGAATTCAATTTTAGGTCTGTCCCTCCCAGGGTTTACTCCCATCAATTGGAACGCGGATAACTACACCTCCAATATATATTCCAAAATCCAAACACGTTCCTCAAATTCTCAGCAATAAACCGCGATCGTCACCTTCTGTTGGATGTTGTTCCGCTTTCATTGTTGTTTTTCTTGAGAAAATATAACCAAAAGGTTCGTTCTTTTTCCTTTCTCCTTTCTGAAACGGGAACCCTACACCTGTTTAAGTTCAGTTGGCATGTGTATTTTTTGTAATTGTTCCTGAATTAACGTAGTGTTTTTTGTGAAATGGGCTTTTTTCGTTTTCTCATTTTTCCTGAGGTGTGGCCAGAATTAAAATTAGAATGTAGCTTTAGCGATAATTGCTTTACATTCTTGTACCAGAAACTGATTTAACCTGTAGCAATGGAGCTCCCTTCTTCATCGGAGATAAATGCACAAAACTCGATGCTTCCACCCTCACCGGGAACATTTCAGAATCGTGAAGAACTTATCAATTATGTTCGTGATTTTGGTGTCAATCAAGGGTACGTGGTAACGATTCGAAAGTCCAAGAAGGATAGTAGAGTGATACTTGGGTGTGATAGAGGCGGTACTTCTCGAACTAGGCGCAGTAATGAGGAACCAAAGCGCAAAAGGAAAGCGAATTCTCGCCTCATAAATTGCCCTTTTGAAGCTATTGGGAAAAGAGATGATGATGAATGGGTGCTCATGATTAAAAACGGCGAGCACAACCATGAACCACTTAAAGACATAGCTGAACATCGATTTAGCCGTCGTTTCAATGAGGAAGAGGTGGAACAGATCAAGGTGATGTCGGAAGCTGGAGTTAGTCCAAATGATATGCTTAAAGCTCTCAAGGAAAGGAATCCCTATCTTCAATCAACACTCAGACATCTTTACAATGTCAAAGCTAAACTTCGTCAAGGATTATCAGGTATTATCTCAGTTGGAATAGGTTTTTCGATTGTTTTTTTCCTGATGCAGCTAAGTTTGTCTGTTTTGTCCTTTTAGCTGGGCTGTGCACATTATAACTAGGTTCAATTATCACTCATTGTGCATCTTTCAAACAAATCGAACCGTTAATCCCAAATAATTAGGTAGATCTTCACTAAGCCTCTTAACCTCTAAATCTTTATGTGTGACTTCCAGCCACGTCTTCTTTGGTTGCTCCCGTGCAAAAGTATTCAACTCCATCGACTCATTGTGCATCTTTCATGTGTCTTAATTTATTTTTAACTTGCCATACTTTTACTGGCTTCTTTTTTAGTAGCTATGAAGATAAATTCACCTTTCTTTTATGGGAGAAGTGTTGCTCCTCTTTGTGTTCGAGTCCTTAAGAGTGATTGTAGCAGTGTCTGATTGTTACGAAAAAGGGTACCTTTCATGCTGTATTATTGATTGTTGCTGGTATTGTTCTATGCAGAGAGAAGTTTTAAATCATGGAGACCCAATCTAGCTGCCATGTTAAGTGCATCCACAGAAACAGAAACATCAACATCTTCTTTCTCAGTAAGTTTAATAATCTATTTGGTTCGAATTATCATTTGTTTATTTAGAAAATACCCAATAAAGGGTACTCTAAGTTTTAATAGCCTAATTGGCTTTTAATGTCATCTATACATTTGACATTGCTCTCCTTACGTTTTAATACTCCCTTCATTTCTTTTCTTTGCTTGTTTTTCCAAATCCACTAATAGCTCAAGGTAACTAATTACATCAGCGGGAATTTTTGGAGTCATTTAGCATGTGAAGTCATTGATGTCATCAATCCTGTAAGTTAAAACTGTTATTTGTACATAATTTTGTAATTTACCTTTATAATGGTTACATGTAATTAAATGGCTGAATGGAAAACTGTAGGCTACCCAAGAGGTTTGTTCCCAAGTTCCCATGACAACGCATACAGAATTTTTAGATGCAGTTTTCTCGCTAAACAAGCTTTTCCAGCATGGAAGAACACACCATTGTCCAAACGTCAGCGTATTATGTTCAAGTTACAAGAGCTCATTCGGAGGGATATAGTATGTATGCACGATTTTTTGTTTTTGATTACGCATTCTAACAACATTTTCACATATATTTGAAGGAATATAATTACAGGACAAGATATCCATGAACATTGTTGCGGAGCAAGGCATGAACGTGAATAGTGCAAAGGCCGAAGTACTATATGGTTTAGGTATGTTCATCTTATCTTTGCCTTTTCTATTTTATCCACTTTTCTGCTTTCATTTACTTCAAGTAGCTTCTAGTTTTCAAATTTTGGTGTTTTGATTTTGTTTGTAGAGTTTGTTGAACGTGCATGTGGTATGATGACTCTACTAAAGGGAAATTACGTCACTGATGCTGCTACTGGAGTTGATACGTTTTGCACTAGAGAACCTCTTGGTGTTTGTGCTGGGATCTGTTTATCGGACTTCTCTCCTGCGATTCCCCTATGGGTATGTCTAAGCTCATACTCTGCCTTGTGGATATTGTTTTTATATTGTTCTGGATTAAGCATATCAATTTAAGTATTTGACATTTGCTTATTACACATTTTTGGTTACATTTCTAATCCACGTATCATTGAATAACCTGACTGTTACTTTTAGTACGATTGAAGTGTATTGCTCTGTACTTGAAACCTTAAAGTTATGATTGATTTTATTTTTTGCTCAAGTAATCTGATGAAACCTCTTGCGCAGGTGCTAGGAATCTTTAATGAATGCAACGTAAATATACTAGCAAACACAGCAAATCGCTGCTAGGTTTTTGATATCAGAATTCAACGAAGCAAAAGAACAATAATCTGAACCCTACTAATAGTCCGAACGTCCGCCAATTAGTTCATGGGTCAACATCAAAAAGCCAAATTAAAACAAATACGGAAAAGAATTGAAGCATCAAACAAATATGGAAAGAATCAAATAAAGAAACAAATAAGGGTCCTTCAATCCTTCGGCTCTTCTTCTCCGCGACGCCAGATGTTGCCAAAACGCCGACGGCTCAACAGGGTTCCATCATCATCCCCTTCGTAATCAACCTTGTCCTCAAGGTTAAGTGGACGGAAAACGCCGTATGGGAGTTCGGGCGACACCTCCTCCCCACGTGGCATCTTCATCGCCGAGAATGCCATCGCATCAACGCCTCTTAACACGGGCCGACCACATTTCACCATCGATATCCCAATATACCCGACGGCCAGACCGGAACGCCCTCGGAGTATGGCGGTAAAGTTTGTTAGGTAATAAGCATCGACCCCCACACCGACGTCAAGAAGTTAAAACATGGAATTGACACAAACCCCTTCAATAAAATCGCGCCCCATCCAACACAAATTGACACGATAACTCATTACGCCAAAGTACATGGGGCCGATTGTTTCGAGCCAGTGGCATTCAAAAATGACATCCAGTGGGGCATTGGTAGGGAGTAGAATGTTGTCGTAAAACCGGATTCTTGCACACTCACCGTATTCTCTCAAACCACGCGGTTACATGGTATCTTTTGCCCATTCACGATCGTTATTTCAATTAGTGTAGCCGCCCTCTCGCTCTCGGGCAGTTGCAAGTACACGGCTAGGTCCGAGGATATGAAATTGCGGGTCGCCCACTATCCACCAATATGATTACGGGTTGTCTTCCTATTGTGCCTTCGAACTTCGTAGCACGGGTCTCGCTTTTGTCCGCTCAACGATGATGTCAACATATGGGCGGATCACCTTCGGGGTCTTGTCATTCTCCCCCTCCCCCATAGTCCGGCCTCCTCGTCAGATATGGTTTGGTGGGTCATTTTCTATCACAACATCGTTGACTATAAGACTCAACGCTCTCGTTGGGCTGCGGATTCGTGAGTATTTTTGATTTTGGGGTGAAACATTGCCCGAGTCTCCGCCTACTAATCTCTTCGTTGGATAGATGTATCCTTCCCCGTCCGTCGGGTGTTGATGAATTGGGGCGTTGTCCCCACTATTTTTCGTGTACTGCGGTACAAGAGTCCCGCGACGAGGTTCCCTTAAAGCGGTTCTAACAAAGTTTTGGTTTGGTCGATTGAATCCTGTGTTACCCCGAGACGTTTTAATTTCCTCCTTCCTCGTAGCGAGTTCGACGCGTCTCGGTCGTGCGGGGCTTTCACATCTTCACGCCGTTAGCTAACTTCGGGCAAGACAAATTTTACCATGAAGGTTCCGGGAAGTAGTGCACTTTCGTTGGCAACGGGCACTCTACTCATCGCTTTTCGAATTCTCTCAAGTAGTCGCGAATTGGCCAATTTGCTTGATGCGACTCATTGCTTCATTTGGCGTCTTTCTTTGCCGGGTCGTTCCAAATGTTTCAAGAATCCCTTCTTAAATTCATACCAATCCGGTTCGTGTCCCCCATTAATTTGTTCGAACCAACGCCACCATCGTCGCATTTCCTTCCAGATAGAACGAGGCAATACGCATACACTCTCTTTCATCGCGTGCGTGCCATTCAAAATATTGCTCGCCGACGTCGCCCGATTGATCGCGTCCCCCCGGTGAATTTAGGGAAATCGATCGCGGCCCTTTTGGCGATGATCGCGATCTACCTCTGTCGGATTGGCTAAACTCTTGACTTCGACCTCTGTTTTCTCAACCTCATTATCCGATTCGTTCTCCTTTTCCTCGGCATCAGTTTCTGACCCATCACGATGAAACGGACCAATTGTTGAACAAGTTGTCCCGACCGAAAGGGTCCCCCTTTCTTCTCTTGCCGGAGGTGATCGATTGTGATTTCATTTGTGAATTCGCCTACCCGGATTGTCGATATCGAGTTCGTCCCTACATGGCGTGTGCCGATCCGCGCTCTGATTTCTTCCCTGCGTGCATCTGCGAATCAAGACGCCGTCGTCGTCTCGGGCGTTGAAAAACGCCCGACCCGAAGTTTCTGTCCCCAGCAGTGCGTCTTTCCTGATGCCTGCTGCCGTCTGATCTTTCCCGCGGTGTCGCGTCAAATCGCCAAGATCGCCTCGAGTCAATTCGTTCACCGAATTTCTCGAGAGCCGAATCTCTCCTTGTTAGTCACCATGGCTGCGGAAGTGTGATACCCACGTCCCGCTCGATGCCAATTGAAGAAACCTCTTTGCGGGTGCTAGGAATCTCGAATGAATGCACGAAATATACTAGCAAACACAGCAAATCGCTGCTAGGTTTTTGATATCAGAATTCAACGTAAGCAAAAGAACAATAATCTGAACCCTACTAATAGTCTGAACGTCCGGCCAATTAGTTCATGGGCTGGGCCGATCAAAAAGCCAAATTAAAACAAATACGGAAAGAATTGAAGTACTGAAACAAATATGGAAAGAACTGAAATAAAGAAACAAATAAGGGTCCTTCAATCCTTCGGCTCTCTTCTCTGCGGCGCTTCAGATGTGTTGCCAAACGCCTCGACGGCTCAACAGGGGTTCCATCATAATCTAGGCTTAACTAGTAAGCCCTCTTACGTAGTCTGCTTACAAGGATTTTTTTGCTCTTTCATTAATCTTTCAAGATTTACAACTGAACTTCTGAATAGATGTTTATGGAAAATGCAGATGTTTCCTATTGCTATTACATGTGGGAATACATTTATTCTGAAGCCATCTGAGAAGAATCCAGGTGATCTTCTTCTTCTTCAATAAATCCCTTGTGACAGTCATAATCTCCTTGCCCTGCATACAACATTAAGGGTATGTTTGATTTGGGATTACAAAACCGAATTTGGGATTTCAAAACTAAATCCACTTCTACTTAACTTTGGGATTTTAGAATCCGTTTTTTTATTAAAGAAAAACTAATTCATCTTTCCCATAGATACCTATAAATCCTACACATACCATTTTATGTCCATCACATATTCCCCAATGACCCATGCAAATATGATTTTTTATTCCACTCTTCTTTTAGTTATCATTTTTATCATTTTTATCATTTTTTTCTCAATTTTTACACTCTTACACATCAATTTTATATAAATTTAAATTCTACCCTACTTAAATCTCAAAACAAACACACACCACTCAAAATCCACTAATTCCCAAATCAGACATACCGTCAGGAAAGGGGAAAAACAAAAAGGTTCAGACTCTCTAAGGATTTAGGTTGACCTTATATAGCAAGTTAGCAACTGTGTTCTCTCAGGGGTTTCTGTGATGATCGCAGCGTTGGCAGCAGAAGCTGGTCTACCTGATGGTGTTCTTAACATTATTCATGGCAATCATGTAAGCATATTTGTCCAACAAGGAGATATACTTTTGCGTCATCAAACATTGAATCTTTTAGAAGTTTTGAACCTTGTACATTTATCCATTCTTCATTACCTCTGTCCAGTTTCTTTTAATCAAAGAGTAGTTCCTCAACACCCTCACTGGTATGTTTATTGTTCAAGATCTAACTTGAATGGAGGTTTTTGCACAGGAAATTGCCAAATTTATATGTGACGATGACGATATAAATGCCTTATTACTCACCAGCTCAAATACTGTAAGATGTTCTCGCTTTTATACCGTACTTACTAAATATTCAACTGCAGCTGCCAGATATTAAACCTTAGATATGGAAGCACCTTTTAATTTACATTATGCATATGTTTCTTAGGTTACGGTGTCCTCCAAGTATAAGGTCACTTATTTATGTCCTTATATCTTCATCTTTGTCCATATATAACACAGAATGTCACATTATCTAAATGGTTGAATGATTAACCGACCTTACTTCCAATACCTGTTGTTTCTCATTCTCTTCTTAAATATAACTTTGTAATATGCTTCAGAAACATTTGCTGATGTGTTTTCTGTTTAAATTCAAGGTTGGATTGGATATATATGCCAGGGCAGCTGCTAGAGGTAAACGCATTCAAGTGAGTATATTCCTTCTCTCTATTAATTTCTCTGATTATTATAATTTTGCCCTCACACATTTCTTCACATTTCTTTTCTCTTTATGTTTTATTATTTTATATCCAGTCTAGCATACAAGTGAAAAATCACATTGTTATCATGCTCGATGCAAGTGCTGATGCTGCATTGGATGCTGTTCTTGCATCTGCCTTTGGTGCTGCTGGAAAACAGAGGATCATGGCCCCTAATGTAGCTGTTTTTGTCGGAGACTCAACCCAATGGTTTGATTTTTTGTTTTGGTCACTTATTCGCTGATTCTTTGTGGGCTGTACCTTTGATTCTTTATATTTGTTTAAACTTTCTAAGAAACTTGTATTAACCCAATGGTTTGATTTTTTTATTTAGTCACTTATTAAACAGATTTTTTGTGGGCTGTACATTTGATTCTTTATATTTGTTTAAACTTTCTAAGAAACTTGTACTTTTAATAGATGCTGTAATATTCGACTTACAACTATGTATATTATCTCCTTATTATATCTGTGGTATTTATCTGCTAGACTTTACCCTTATGTTCTATGGAAGGGAAGGTGATAAAATATAGTTATGTTTTTCTCTGTTTCTGTGCACAAACATTAAATGCGAATCAGTAGATGGGAGAAATAGATAGAGTATGGAGAGAGTGGAGCTTCCAATTGAAGAAAAATGGAAGTAATATATAGTCCCGAGATTTTTAGGCAGGAGTGCTCTTTCTAGAAGCTGATTATGGATACTGCAATATATTAATCATAATATGTCTAAAATAAGTCCTGGAAGACACTTAAGTGACTAGATACCAAAGACATGGTAGCTAAAGGAAAATCAGTGCAAAAACTATGGTAATATCAAGCAATCGAAAATGGTGGAGAACGAGAAATCAAGGAAAAAGAAAAAAGTTATGGAATTGACTTTTCTCACCATTGATGATGAAGATCTAAAGAATATTTAGAATTGCGTCACCTTTTCTCTTTTTTAAATAAACTTGAAATGCATTTGAAACATGGTTGCACAAGTGATGAATTTCATTTTCTTTCAGGGAAAAAGAGATTGTGGAGCGTGCTAAAAAGTTGAAAGTTAATGCTGGAACAGAGCCTGGAACCGACATTGGGGCAGTTATCAGTAAAGAGGTTTGACTTTTCTCTCAATGGGGTATGATTATTAGGAGCATGACATTAAAACAGTTTATTTCTATGCCAATGTACTGATACTTGGTTTTGAAAGTGTTTTTGAATAATTTACTCACTTGTTTCTATATTTCACATTCATAGATAGTATGTATTTTTTCAATGTTCCAAAACTGCTGTTAATCTGGTATTTGAATGATAAAGAAATGTTCTTTTAATAGAAGGGATGAAACTTGACTCTACATTACACAATTCCTATTGCTGTGGTTATGTGTATAGAATTATGTCCTCTTTCCTGTGCAATTTCATATCATGTTGAGTTCATTAGAATTAAATCGCTGAATAAAAAAACATTTTCTTCTAATTAGAAATTGCTGCATTTGAGCTTTACTATATATGTTTCTTTCAGGCAAAGGACAGTATATGCAGATTAGTTCAAAGTGGGATATCTAATGGTGCTAGACTGGCTCTTGATGGGAGACACGTTGTGGTATGCTCCCATTCCCATCCTCCTTTTTGAAGATACCTATGTTTTTGCATGTGTGTATTAATTGATAAAATCATGAGTAAAAAATATCTCTTAGAATGTGTTACAATTGTTTCTCTAATGATCTGAATATACTGAAGGTTCCACGGTACGAACAAGGGAACTTTGTGGGTCCTACTATTTTATGTGATATTACAACCACTATGGATTGCTACAAGGTATTCTTGAACCCCTATTTTACTTTGTGGACACAATTATATATAAAGATTAAATACGCTCAGTAAATTACATTGAGGCAATTAATTCATAAAGTTGTCACTGTTCTTGTCCCTTAGCAGGAACATGTGGCAGGACCAGTTCTCCTATGCATACAGGTTTTACTCTTTCTAAAGACTCTGCCTCTTTCTTACTTATGTGACAAAGTTTCATTTTCATATGAAGGAACCATTGATAGTTCTGTTTTTTTTATACTATTCACAGGCTGAAAATCTTGAAGAAGCCATAGCAATTGTTAATAGCAGAAAGTAAGCATATTGGAATTTGTTTTTTATGAGTTATGTCTTACCGTTGCTATGAATGAGATTCTCAAGATGTTGAAATAGATTTATATTGGTACACCTTGAAAAAACTTTGTTTTGGTTTTTTGTCTACCTTCTAATTTTTTGACTTGTGGAAGTTAGAAAACTTGCAAAGTTCAACATAAACATTAATTGGTAACAGTATGATGAAATGCTTTAGTTTGGAAATAATTATCTTCCATTTCAACTTTTTATTTAGGCTCAGAAATGGGGCATCCATATTTACTTCCTCGTATGCTGCTGCTAAGAAGTTTCAGAATGAAGTCGAAACGAGCCTGGTAAAGGGAAAAACTTTCATGTTGTTTGCACATAGCCTTATTAAGCTTCTTTATGATCTTTTGAGCATATCGTCTGTCTGTATCCAAACTCTTCTAGGTTGGGATAAATGTTCCTGTTCCATTTTCATCACCTCTTTCAACGCACAATGCATCTAATATAGCCGGAGATGTTAATTTATGTGGTATGCCTCTTCTTCCTTTCTTCTTACTTGTGTGAACTTAATTCACATGAACTATATTCCATTTTTGACCCAGTTACAAAATGGATCTAACAAAATTTTGTATATATGATCCATTTAGAGTTTGTTGGCTAGGGTGAATATATATCTTTTTTGTCAAATAGTAAATACCGTCCTATTGTCATCCTCTCGTCTTTTTTTTTGGCAGGAAAAGCGGATGTACATTTCTTTACTCAGTTAAAAACAGTTGTCCAACAATGGAAAGAGTTGCCTAGACGACGAGCCCCATTGCCTCATCCACCCACAGTTGAGAACGAAACGAGCAGCCAAGCTGCTATACCTTCTTCATCTGATGTCTCTGGATTACCTTATGATAATGTTTCGTCCTTTCCACCATCAGCTGAAGAGGATTCTCCAATTCCAGGACCTACGTCCATAGAACCCATCGTGTTGCCCTCCACATCCAATGAGGGCCCAGTGAACCAAGACCCGTTCAGTGATAGGGTATGCACACCTCTAGATTCCGACATGATTGATGTAGTAGCTTCTACTGTACCTACAGCTGAAAGGCCCTGCGTTCCTCAAACGTCTCCAAGGAATGAGAACGTGGGCTTGCTGTCTTTCTGCGATAATGGCCCTCCGATTTCAGCATCAGCAGAACTGCATGGGAACTCCGGGGCTTCATCTGAGAGGATATTTGTCCTTTCAACTTCTCAAGATATTTAGCTTAGCATCTCTTTATCTCTCTCATAGAGTAACTTGTTGATGGAGTATGAAACCTTGTAGTAGTTGGTGATGATTCATTTGTTAGGAAAACTTAGTTGATTGTTGACCTTATGCTGAAGAATTTATCAGACAGTAATTTCATCATGATGGGCTATTGTTCCCAACTCGATTTCTTTTTTAGGTGCAACATTTTGGGTTTTAACAACAGGTATTCAGTTTATAATCCAAATTAGTAATTATCAGCTTTATTTAATTTAATCAGAAAGAATTCTCTGCATTCTGTGACAAGTACTAACTAATTACACAGAAATTGTATCTCATCCATTTCAAATTCGAGTGTCAATTGGTGTGTAATGCAATATGGGTGTGAGGGTGGTTTTAAGAAATGTTTAATTGCCTATTCTAGGATTACACTAGTTTCTAGGATAATTTTAAGAGTTGGTATGTGGTGAATAAGGTTAACAGTTAAATTGATATTTTTTTTTTTACAGACACTCTTTAGTAATATTAGTCACACTCTTTAGTATCAATACGACACCCTCTGTTATAATATAAATTATACCCTTAATTTTTATGAGTAATACTCTTTATAGTAAAAAATTACACCCTTTATAGTAAAAAATCACACTCTTTAATCAGTTTCACCGTGAAACTTGTTCACCCTATATTTTGCCGATTTAAATTCTTTTAGATTTTGTGGTAAATATATAAATATTTTCCGAATTTTAGGCAGGTTTTTTTAAGTTAATATGATATAAAAATATCTAAATATTATAGCAAAATAATTAAGATTTGGAAAATAATTTTTTTTATCAGTTTTTTGTAAATTGCAGATTTACTGTTTTGGGAAGAAACCATTTTCTATTGACCAAAGTGAAAATATACGGCTGTAATTAGTAATATTGAGAATAATAATAATTAGGTCTTTTGCATATAAACGTATGGGGTTGGAAATTGGAATGCGAAAAGGAAATTATCTCCGGGTGGGTTCCGTTGCAAAATTACCTAAAGAAGAAAACCGAAAAATTGGAATTTTTGAGATTATTCGAAACGAGAGTAGAATTGAAGAATGCAATGTCTGAACAATTTATTCATTTCAACTTCTCTTTCTCTCACTAATATACCAATTTCGCTTAAAAGGTCTCCATCTTTTCAGCCAAAGATCAAAACCCAGAAAGCATGTCGGAGCCGTTATGATGAAAATGAGTCTGAAATAGCGTGGAAGAAGGTGATTTCTTTACCTCCAAATGTGAAAGCCATTACGAGCACCTCAAACCCATTTGTCAAGCACTGCGTCAAGCTTCGCCAGAGCCCCTCTTATCGCCATTTTCATGGCTCTGTTCTTGTTGTTGGCACTACTCCAATAAGGTAGCTTCTTTTTGTAGCTTTTGTGTTTCAGGTTTATCTGAATTTCTCCTTTTGGTTATGTTCTTTCCAAAGTTAGATGTTGGGAGATTTCTATTATCTATTGTTTATGTTAGTGGAGTTGTATTTGCTGTGATTGGTTCATTAACTGCTGTTCCTATTTTCTGATTATTTGAACCAAATTAGTGAATGGGGTTCACTAAGCTAGTAACTTGGTGGAGTCTGTTTAGATATTGTTGCTCAAGATTATAGGATAATCTTTACCCAGATAATCTGTAGCAGATCTAACAAGCATGCTTTTCACTGATAAGAAATGCCAGAGCAAAAAAATAATAAAATTGGTAATGAAAAGTTTGCTTACGTAAAAGCTCAAGACGTGCAGCTTTGCACGGTATACTTAGTGTAGAAACGCTGACACAATTATATACTCAAACTTGACCATATAATGTTGGTTTATTGGGTTTTCTTGATTTGGCAGCTTATAAAAACTGATTTGGCACTTGCAGAGAGCTGCATAAGTATAGTCAATGCTGATGAGATAACTGGAGAGCGTTATTTCAAAATAATCTGGGCCATCACACCATTTAGTTGTTGAATAACAAGGATTATTTTTACTTAAATTTTGTTATAAAGGTTAAATAAAAGAATCAATTGTATACATGCTAACATTTTTACTAAGTTTGCTGCGATCTTTTAGGAAAGTATTAGTGTGTAACCTTTCGTTATGGCATGATAAGGCATTACAAATAGTAGATTCTTTTGTTTAACATTGAGAAAAACATTGAGTCATATAGCCTTTTGCAGGGAAATATATAGCTTTCACAAAGGGGTGTCAGAGAGGCCTATAATTCAGTGTTTGTTTGTACTGGACAACTGTTGTATTCCCGAAGAAATAGACGATGAAGGTATTCATGTTGTGCAAGTTAATTCGGAGGTGATAAGAAAGATTTCTGGTGTGCAGTCTGTTGATTGTGTTGAAGTCATTGCCTTGGTGAGAATTCCTTCAACATTTCAGATTGTGAGTAGCGATGAAGACTATCATACATTGTTTTCATTCCCACATCGACTACTTGTTGTTGATGGAATCCAGGTATGCTTAGTACTAAATTGTCCTGATATCCACCATTATGTATGCATCATCTTTAGAGCATGAATTAAGTAGCCAAGAAAACGAATTACAACCCACTTTTTTAACTTAGGCTTACTTGGATAATTGATGATAGTATTACATGATTACATCCATATTTGATTAGACATAACCGTGATGGTAGTTAGGGACGCTCTACATTTCAACATGAGTCATCTGAACTGGTGTAGCTTTTTATGGCAGGATCCTGGCAACCTAGGCACGCTTATTAGATCTGCTACAGCATTTAGATGGGTAACACTCTCTCTTCAAACTTTCTGTGTTCGTTTCTGTTTTATTTTGTTATCAAACTCTTTTTAGTCACAACTCCGGGGGTGCTCAGTTAAAATTCTTCAATGGGAATGTTAATAAGAATCATGAGAAAATTAATTACAATGAGAATGATGATTATATTATCAGTATTCTGCTCTAATCTTGGAATATGTGGTGACAAAAAATAATTGTTGATTGAAAAATAATGGAATGATCGAGGATAAATGATTATAGACGGGGAAACAGTTAATCAAAAAATGAGGTAATGATTAACTTATTTTGAGTCATATTACTCCACACTAAGTATGATAAAGGTTAGTTGATCATCTTTTATTCTCATTAACCACCACACGATTACCTCATTTTATTACCGTCACCATTCTCATGGAAGAATTTTAAACCAAACAGCCCCTCAGATTATGATTTATCAGAGAATCAAAGATAGAACATCTTCATTCTCAAATCGGCTTCACTCCATCACCATTGATTCAACAGGACGGAGTGTTTCTACTTCCTGGTTGTTGTGATCCATTCAACGACAAAGCACTTAGAGCTTGTCGAGGGGCCTGCTTTCAGATTCCAATAGTTTCTGGTAACTGGACACATGTACGAGCTTTGAGACAAGAATTTCAAATGAAAATGTTAGCTGGCCATCCTAGCAATGGCCAGAATCCAGTTATCGAGCTTTCTAAAGATTTTGCAGACTCTTTAGCAGATTCGCCTCTGTGTTTGGTTTTAGGCAGTGAAGGCGCCGGGCTTTCTGAATATAGTCGAGCGCTTGTGAGCTTGTGACGATTCCGATGGCAGGGGAATTTGAGTCTTTGAATGTTTCAGTAGCTGGTGGGATTTTCATGTATATGCTACAGCAGCATCACAACTGTAAACCTGCTTGAATGCTTACTAATTAATATATCCTTCCGTTTTACAATTATTTTATTTTGTAGGGACAACATAATAACATATGCAGCTGGGGATTAGAGAGTTTTTTTTATTTAACTTATGTTATAAGTAGCAGGTAATCTAAAAAAGAAAAAAAGAACATGATTTGGAGCACTTCCTCATTTGGAGATTTAAGTTCTTTAGTTTAAAGTTAAACCAACACTTATGTAACCCTGTACTACCCGAAATTGAAATTAATTGTTATATTATTAATTTTAAATTAAATATTTTAAACATTTAACTAACTTGATCAATTCAATAGTAGTTGTAAATTTTATTTTTGAATATTATACGTGTATTTTTATTAATTTCTTATTCAAAATTATATATTATGGAGTATGTATTTTATATAATGTATATGTGAAAAGAATGCATGAAGGAAGAAGTGGATTGTGAAAAAACTCAAGAAATAACCTTAAAAAATTGAATGGTATTAATTAAAATAGAGAAATGAATAATGAGATTAAAAAGTTATACCATAAATAAGACAAACTTATAGTAAAATTTAAACAAGATGTTATTTTATTAAAGATAAAGTCTTATATGCACCAATGTTTTCATAACCGAACCGGTGATCGAACCGGACAGACCACCGGTCAGCGGTTCAACCGGTCGGACCGGTTCAACCGTTTTCTATGTTTAGTTAAAAAAACAAAATAAGTATACACCTACAAAAATTTAAATATATATTTTATAACTTTTCATATCATATTTTATAAATTTTGTCCCATCTCATACATTTATCCCACATCGAAAGTGTTGGAGAAAAATATGAGAGAAATATAGATTAAAATTTTAAATATTTAATATAAATTAATAATTTAATTTTAAAAAAAAGAAGAGAAAAATCGATTTTTTTTTCCGGTTGAACCGGGTTTTGACCGGTCCAACCCTAAATCCGGTTATATAGAGGTTTTTTAACCGGGTTACCGGCCGGTTCAACCCGGTTTTGAAATCATTGATATGCACCCCCTTTGCACTCATAGTACATTTTAAAATTATACATCTTGTTATAGTAAAATATGCAACTTATTTATATTGGACCGTGCAATTATTAATATGAAAAAATTATTGCACAGTTCATTATAAATAAATTACATCTTTTAGTATAATAAATTGTATGATTCTAAAATTACATTTTATTGCTACTCTTTATTAAAAGACTAGTATTTAGACCAGCGTGCTACGCGATTTGAAATATATCATAGTACGATTATTGAATTATTTTTATTATCTGATATAATGGGTTTAGATATATTTTATACTATTTGGGTATGTTTTTTCTTATTAGAAATAAAAAATAATTTTGTTTACATTAGTTGATATTTGTTGTGTATAGGGGTGGAGGAAATACCGCATTTACCTTACCGAAAAATATCGATTTTATCGAAATTTTCTGTACGGTATGGACGATAACGATATAAAAATATATAAAATTTTGGTATATACCGAAATATCGGTACGGTATCGGTATGTAATATTGACATACCGAAAATTTTAGTATGCCGAAATTTCGGTATACCAAATTTTCAGTACGATAATAGTATGATATTTTTCGGTATCGAAAATTTCGATACGGTAACAATATGACGAGAAAATTTTCGGTATGCCGTACCGTCCACCCTTAGTTGTGTACATATTTATATTGTTTAATATATCAAAATACGAATATTAATTTTATGATCAATCAAATTTATATTACAAAATGAGAGATAAATTTAATACATAGCAATGAAGAGCAATAAAAAAAAGTATTCTCAATTGTAAACCAAATAGTAGAGAAATTTATTCAGAAACTATAACAATAATAATAACTTTCATATTATTGTATATGGTGTTTGTCCTATATCTCCTGTTTGTGGTATTATTCCTTCAATCCTTCTTAAGTTTGACTGTCAAGAGTCGCTTAGTGGTCTACACTTGAGTCTCAACACCACCATCATCATCTTCTTGATATTCATCTCTCTCATGCTTCCTCTTGTTCTCGGGAGTTATTTCTTCACATTCTACCATTTGATCGTCACAAATTAATAAAGCAGTAGTCTGGTAAATTAAAATTTATAAATTAATATTCATAACTTGAGCTGTCTTGAGGAATAAATAATATGTATATTTTTTAAATTTTACCAAAAGATTTAAAATAAATAATTAATAATAATACTAAATACCTAGAATGAACGATTTTTCTCCTCTATTTTTCTGATCAAATTTTCATTAGTAGATAACTTCATAACAATATATACCTCGTAATTGTTGTCCAAATTGAATTGCGAAATATGGAATCGAAATATGAATTTTATGTCAACCAACTCTTCTAGCTCTGATGGGAACTCATCATCACCTAATCCTTTCTGCATGGTGAAATAAGATGCATGGAAATAAGGTTATATTATTTTTTTATAATTAAAAGATCATGGATATGTTGTTTTATTGAAATTGCTAGAGAAATTATAAAATTTTAATAATGTATAATTACCTCGTCCATATCATTGAAAATATCCAAAATGGTTTTTTCAATCAATTTGAACACGTCGCGGTTGAATAGAATCAAAGATGTTGATCCAGTTTAGTCAACAACATGCATTGTGATCTTGAACCTAAAAGAAGTATTATATTGAAGTGCATTGTTATAATACCAAAATATATTTAAGAAAAAATAAGATTATAATTCGCAATTTATTAAAATATTATCTGGTATTAACTGAATTTGGATTGGATTTACAATTCTCGCAAGTTCACTGTCCATTTTAAGGGAAATTTTTTTGGTACACTTTTGGCATGCGTGATAGAACCAATTGTATGAATGATCTATGTTGTGGCAGGTCGCTATTACAACGCAGTAAGATTCCTTGAAACAAACATAAAATTTTTTAAATTATTATTTTTCTTGTGTGTATTTTTTGTAAATTTTAGATGATCTTTCATCTTAAGAAAAATTTAGGAAATACCATTTTTATCTCATCAATGTCCACAACATTTAATCTCAACATCCTCGTCTAACTCATCGTAAGCAGATGATCGAATGGGTAGGGTCTTACGTGTAGTTATTGGGGCAGGAATCTTAATAAGGATGATTTCAAGTTTGGATAAATTCATAATTTTAACAAAATAATTTCAAGACCAATTAATAAAACTGAATAATAAGTATTAAATAAAACATACTCTATTAGAGACATATTTTTCTTATATAGAGAAACAACTAATATTAATATAAACAAAATATGAAAAATCTCTTTTTAAAAATATGTAATTGATAATTGGAAAAAAATACATTTATAATGTGGTTCAATTTTTGCATATTCTAAAATAATAATTATCGCCTCATTTGGGTGCTCGTTATTGTAACTCACTAATGGTTCGTAATAACGCTCCCATAATGTGCAAGTAATCCTTGTGCGACTACATAAATATAATTGTCATTGAAATTTTATATTAGCAAATTAGGATATATTGACACACTTATACATAATTGAAATAATTAATGCAAATACCTTTCGTCCCCAATCTCTACGTCAACTTTTTTAATCATTCTTTCGTCCTCAATCTCCACGTTATAAATACTCACGACGAAAGCAATGATATTTGTAAATATTTGTATTAATTAGAAATACTTAAATAAAATAATTATAAATTGATTCCCATGAATATGATATCATTGAATTAACAGAATATTAATGTATGGATATTCAAACTTCTATTTTTTCACTTTGATGTAAGAACATCTTTCAACATCAGTTTTGAAGTTGAAATATAGTTTGTAAGGGTGGACTATCGATTATACTTTTCCATTGTTTAGTCCAATGTCAAAATTTGATATCATGTAACTGACGCCCTCCTTTACCAACTTCTCGTATTTTTTAATCAAATACTTTCAAATAGTTGCTTGTATTTTAGTTCCCTTTTTTGAATATAGCATGGGTAAATACTCACTCCGTCCACCAAAACTGTGCTCAGAGTGTTTTAACATGTTGTACAGAAAGGTAGATTAAGTACGTTTATAGACACAATTTTTTTTTTATCTTCATTGTCCAACAATCACTTAATTACTCGAGTTATCATTATATTTTACTCACAATCAATTATGTTAAAATATAAATTAACATACCTCTTCATCAATTAGGATTAACTCAAGAAATAATTTATCTTTTTTGGAGTCTTTAGACAGAACAATTCATGACCTCTCAATCTTAACTTTCAGTTTCCAGTTTTTTCTATCAGGAGTAATAACAAAACATGAGAGAATCCATGTGTCATATTCTTCTAAAATATAAAGTGAACAATATCAATATTATAATAAGTTCTATCATTAATTATTTTCAAGTTCATTCCAACACTCAAGTAACAAACCGTGTATTTCTAATGTAAGGTGACATGAAATCAACGTAAACATGTGTAATTGCAAACAAAGGCGTGTCAGGAGTAACTCTTTAAACACACATTATATTATAAATTGTTTTACTACTTCTCTGTGCTATTTAAGTGAACTAATTTTAGTTTAAAAATCTAGAATATTTTCAAAATCATAACCAAAATTATACTTATATATATAATAATAATAATTAATATAGGACTTTGTGGTGTTATAGTAACCGCACAAACTTATATTATGTACACGTATTTGTAATATATTAAAAAATAAATAAAAGATATGTGTAAGATATAAAGTATAATATCTTTTTAGAAATTGTTATATCTTACAATATTTTAGATGTACGGTTGAGATTAAATTTAAACTTAAAGTTATTGAGATTGGAGGAATTTTGAAATAAGATGATTTGACTTTGCCTAAAAAATTATCTTTATATATAGTAGAGATACTACTACTAGTACAGTAAAAACTCCATACAGTCATATTGTCGGAACCGGGAAATAATATTACTATAGGGAGATTATTCTTAAATAGAGTTTTACATAGAAAAATAATTTATTTTTTTTTTGGAAAAAAAAAAAACTACATTCAATATAATACATACAATACTACATGTATATAAATTTATTAACAAATTCATGTATCTAATTAATATGAATTTGACTAAAATAAATACATACACTTTAAGCATACAAAAAGATGTTTATGAGGGCGAATTATTACGTACACGCAAGTTGAAGGATGTAGTGACAAGCCATAAAATTAAGATGTCGTCATAATTAACATAGATAAATATTTTAGGTCATCTTAATTGTAATGATATATACATTTTTATATATAATGCAATTTATTCTTATATGGAGGTATAAATCCTTAAGACGGGACCGAAAAAAAATATATCTTATTACAATGTGGAGTTTATTTCTAAATATAATTGGTCCCGAGTTGGGACTGTGATTTTTTATTATTATAAAGAACTTATTCTTATATAAAGTATTTCTATACGGGTTTCTTCTGTACTACTTACCATAAAATGAAAATTGTAAATCAATGGTAAAGTAAAATTGTTTTACATAAGAATAAATCAAAATAAGATATCATAAAGTTTTTTGCCAATGTTGAATTCCGATCTGGCGTTCACACACGTTAGCACGGACAACGCCGAACACTCGCTGAAGCATCCACTATTAGCCTCTGAAACTAAATCGACGCTACTAAAAGGCTCGCCGGAAGCCACCACGGTAATGTCGGCGGTAAAACTCCCGCAGCCACCGTCCGCCGCTGTCTGCTCTCTCCGAGGCTCCGTCCTCACTCTCGCCGTCATAACACTCTTTTCCTTCACTTTCATCTCCCTCAAATCCCTGAACTCCCCTTCTCTCCAATCCTCCCCCACTACTTCCCCAACTGCCCGCGCCGTACAATCCTTCCTGCCTGAGGTACAATCCTTTCTCTCTCAGTCTATTTGTTTATGCATCTGTTTGAATTAGCTAATTTTGTGTTTACTTTTGTTGAATTCCAATTAGGTATTTGACGATACCGATGTGGATAATGTGGAGAAAGCTGTGGTTGTGGAACAGGATAGAGAGGAGGGTAATGATGGAGACGACGGCGGTGTTTACCATTTTCTTAAGGTTTTTAGGTTGAATTATGCGGAGATGTTGAAGAGATTTAAGGTGTACGTGTACTCGGATGGCGATCCGAAAACTTATTACCAGACGCCGCGGAAGCTGACGGGTAAATACTCTAGTGAAGGATACTTTTTTCAGAATCTTAAGGAGAGTAATTTCGTGACGGATGATCCAGATCAGGCGGATTTGTTCTTCATTCCGATCTCTTGCCATAAGATGCGAGGAAAGGTATGCCAGCGTTTGTGAATTTCATGGAAAATATGGTTGCGTTTGATCCTTTATAGGCATTGTGCACTGTGTTTTATGGAATGTAATGTAGTGAGGGTTTTGAGCGCTTAGATCACCTGTTTTCGGGAGGCAATTACTACTTGAGCTCATTAAATACTTCCTTTTAAAGATGCTGCGTTTATTGCTACAAAGCGGATCATTTGGCTGCTTGAAAATGTTGAATTCCAACTGTAATGGTGCTTTTAAATTTTGGTTTTCTACCCCTCTTGTGTTTCTTGGGAGACTTCTTGTCTGTCAATATCTGCATAATATGACATCCTTAGTGATCTCTTTTGGTGTCATTTTTGGAAATTATTGATATAATTAGAAAATGGTTCATTTCCATGGATTTTTGCGGTATGAATTGGCATTCTGCACCTGAACAAGTTGTGTTTTGCCTAATCATTGGCCCTTTTTTCTGGTGTGCTCTATCCATGAATCTTATGTATTCGGAAGACTGCCCTTTAACAAATATAATAGTTCATGTAAAAGCTGTGGCTTTGCTAATTTTTTGGTCTATGTTTATTTCATGACACAACTACGGGGCTGTTGATTGAGTTCTTATTCAGTACCTATCATTTATCTTATCTTGTCCTCTATTTCTTGTTCCTTCAGTCTTCTCTTCTTTCTTTCTTTTCCCTTGCAACAGAAAGAAGACTAATTTCATGATACTATATTCCTCAGCATGCCTATTGATCTTGTTATCTGAGTGTGATATCGGGATACATGTATCACATTCAACAATGGCATGTTATATACTGAATGCCTATCTTGTTTATCCATAGTTGCCTGTGAACCATTTTGAGTTATCTCAATACTAAAACTGATATTCCAAATTTTGCATTTCCTCAATTCTCAACCCTGGTGCTATACTGCTGTATAATTTATTCTCCAATTATATGAACTCCTAAACGTGTCATCATCAGAGTTGCTTAATCCTCTAAGTAATACTGTGTTCACCTTCACTGACTTGTTCTCCTCTTTTTTCATATTAATTGCCTCCTGACACAGTAAGACAATTACCAGTTCTGTTACCATCTGCAAATGCTGTCTCCACAACTAACAACTGAAAATACTATACTACCTCTAGTCTGTGATTCTGCCAAAACCCGAGATATGGTCAAGTTATTAGGCATTGTTTTTTTTGGAAAATTTTCCATATTTCTTGTTCTATGTTTCTTGATTCAAGTAGCAATCTCTGTGAGCAATGTGGTACTAATGTTTCATCTCCACCCAAATTTGAGGTCTTGATTACTAATATATGAGTTCTTAAACTACATGCAGGGTATATCGTATGAGAACATGACCATAATTGTCCAGAACTATGTTGAGAGCTTGATGGCCAAGTATCCGTATTGGAATAGAACTTTAGGTGCAGATCATTTCTTTGTTACTTGTCACGATGTTGGTGTGAGGGCTACTGAAGGACTTCCACATCTTGTAAAAACTCGATTCGTGTTGTTTGCTCTCCCAGCTATGATGTTGGGTTTATACCACACAAAGATGTTGCACTTCCCCAAATTCTTCAGCCATTCGCTCTCCCAGCCGGAGGAAATGATATAGAAAATAGGTAATTAATTTCCCACATTTGAAGCTCCTGATTCTTGTTTCTTTTCTCATTTATTTATCTTTCTGACCTGTTTTTTCTTTAAATTCGTATTTGTGCTAAAATCATCAGCAATTTGATGTCTGAAGTATTTTTACCCTTCTGCTTCTAACTGTAAATGCATCGACCCCTCTTGTAATTCCCATTAAAATTAAAATAATAATAAGAAAGAACAATTTGGTTATCCCTCTTGGCCATCAATGAGGAGAGCCTTTTCTGTTCGAAACCCATCAGGTAAACAAATGGGCTCAACTTGTCAATTTCTTGCTGAAATTTCATGTTATATATTTTCTCCTTGGGGAGTGATTATGATCACAGTTGGAGATTTTGCTTGTTATTCTATACAGCCAGCACTTTCAATATCAGAGTACGGAAGGGATCTAGATATAATTAACTGCTCCTAAATATATATATACAAATCACAGAAAAATTTTGGGCCTGCATGGAATTCCTATTTTTTTCTCATATTTGATTGGAATTCATATTTTTTTCTCAGGATTAGTTTCATTTGGAATCTAAACCATCGAGAACCTAAATTTTAAACAAATGTACAATTTTACTGTTTCTCTTGCACTAGAGCTTCAATACTTTGTTCCATTAATCTCATTGGTGTATAATTCCATGATTCAATTCCATACCAACTACCTTCCTGGAATTCTAAAATACAGTGTTGCTAATCTGATCATCCTCCACTCACCTCATTTTCTGATACTTAATTATTGCAGGACAACACTTGGCTTCTGGGCGGGGCATAGAAATTCAAAGATTAGGGTCATACTGGCTCGTGTATGGGAAAATGATACTGAACTTGATATTTCAAATAACAGAATTAACAGGGCTACAGGACATCTTGAGTATCAAAAGAGGTTTTACAGAACAAAATTTTGCATTTGCCCTGGTGGTTCTCAGGTCAATAGTGCTCGTATACCAGACTCTATACATTATGGATGCATACCTGGTGAGAACTACTCCCCTCTCTGCCCTGGTAGTAATTAATTATTACGAATTGTTTTATCAGGTGATATTCTGCTGTTAAGTGATGCTCTAGGTGAATATAGTAATAAAAATATGCTATACAAGTATTAGGTTTCCTCCATTACTTGACTAATTTGGATGATTTTGGTGCAGTAATACTCTCTAATTACTATGACTTGCCTTTCAACGACGTATTAAATTGGCATAAGTTTGCGGTAGTGTTAAAGGAGAAGGATGTCTATCAGCTGAAGCAAATCCTGAAGAAAATAACTCAAGAAGAATTTGTCACACTGCATAACAATTTGGTCAAGGTACAACTTTACCCCATACTGTGTACTGTACCATTGGAGCTTTATGTTCAAGTCTTAGGTGGTGTTCTCAAACAAGATTGCAACGCCAAAATCAGTTTATTCTTTTTTTCAAAATATCGAGTCTACCAGCTTCAAAGAAAAAAGTGATTCTGCATTATTCAATTGAGTTTACAAACACCCATTAAATAGTGTTTCCATACGTAGTTAAGATTTATTTTCTCCCGAGTATTACTTATTTATGTTGATTTGTCGTCAGGCCCAAAAGCATTTCCAATGGAACTCTCCTCCTCTCAGTCACGATGCTTTCCATATGGTAATGTATGAACTGTGGTTGCGTCATCATGTGATCAAGTACTAACTTCTAATTCACTTTAAACACTAGTTACAACACACAGCCAGCTGTTCTTGTTCCTGGCCTGGCTGTGTATACGAAAACTTGTACATTACTACTTCATGTTGGCATTTTTTTATTCATTTTTTTGTCACTGGTTTAAATGTTGGATCTGGAGATAGAAGGTAGAAGTACTGTTACGTTTTTCGTGTAATGTGAGTTTTTTGTATTTGTGTCAAGGATTTAGGTTATATAATAGTGCAAGATGAACATATCTGGTGTTTTGGTTAGTATATGTTGTTACAGTGTGAGCATTTTTTATGCCACGTGTTTTCCTTGTATATTTTAGATATACTATTTTAATTTTCTGCTCTTATCTTTTTTGGGTTTCCTTAATACAATAGTATTTCGATGCTGCTACTAATGACTTGTCATCGTTATAAAATAACATATGTATTTGGATCTCTAAACATGCCTTTTTAAAAAAAAAAATTATTAACTGAGTTGCTATACATCTGTTTGTAAACATCAATTCCCTTGAACTGATGCGTGTTAAATTTTGTCCTGTGCTTTCCTGTACAAAAATTTAGACATTGTACTTTTATTTGCACAAGTTTAATTTTAATTAAAGGATGTAATAGAATTGACACGAGTTGAATCTTAGAGTGTTTGAGTTTATACAATATGCTTCCGAGCCGAGCTCAAATGATTTATCTTTCAAATCTCGATTTGAATGGTTCACGAATGATTTTGATTACTCTCTCATATTAATATTAATGCAAATTAAATTTCACGACATTTGAGTGGACTATAATAAGATCCCAGTACGCATCTCCTGCGTGTTTGAATTATATTTCACATGTTATTACTGATTAGGCAGGTGTAACGTAAAATGCACCTAGATAGTTATGAGATTTGGGAGAAAGGTATATATAATATATGAGGTCATGGTTAAATTATTTTCCATGAACTAAAGAAATGCAGCAACAACTCAACATATTTATGAATTTCAAAAGGTAGACCAAAAAACCAAACTATAGTTGTATGTATCTAATTCGAAATGCAATACTCACTATTACACATTTAAGCTTGCACAACTGCACTTGGACATCCATTTTTTCAAACAACTCTCCAAAATATAGTTTGGAGAGCGGTTTTAATTTTTAAAAAACAAAAAACAAATACACAGTTCAAAACCGTTGTCCAAAATAAATACTTGGAAAGCGGTTTTAAAAATTGGTAAATTAATCTTAGATGGTTTGGAACGCTGTCTGTTCAAGAACACCTTGACAATGTTTCAACCCCTCGTCTAATAGTTTTGTATTATACATAAACCCAAATTGTGACCAGTAACCCTTATTTCTCTTTTTTTTTTCCCCAAATCGCCTCCTCCTCCTCTCCTGAATCGCTGCCGCCTCCTCCTCCAACCGCCACCGAAATTTTGCCGCCTCCTCCTGGCCGCCGCCTTTCCTCCGCCTCCACAGATAATTTTTCTTTATATATATATATATGTATATATATATGTTAGTGTTAGAGATGAACAATATATTGATGCTTGGTTTAATTGTTGTTAGTGGCTTGGATTAATTATTGTTAGTGTTAGAGATGAACAATTTGTTAGAGATGAATATATATTGTGTGGCTTGACTTGATTTTTTATGCTAATTTTAGAGATGAACAATTGATGCACTCAAGGTGTTTGATAATATGCTTGTGTGAGGATTTAAGCATAAATTAGATTAATACATTAGATATATTTGGGTTATTAATTTGATGATCCGTGAATGAATAGTGTGTTGCTTTTTAGATGATTGATGATACATTAGGATACATATTGTCTTGAGAAGCAACAAAACCTTAGGTACATGCAATATACAAGTTTTAAGTAACTCTAACATTCTATATGCAAATTTTTTGTAAGACTCATTTTGTGAATGAGTCAAAAATTGGAAAAATTTCAAAATTAGAAAATTAAAATGAATGTAGATTAAGTATGGTTAGGTATGCATTTGTTTTGTTACGAAATAGCCTTCAATAAAAAAATGATTGTTTTATACATTATGATTGGAATACTTTTAGGTTTAATACATTAAGATACATTTTCTTGAGAAACACTTCATATTGTCTTTCCTATAGGCATCTCTAGTTCTATATGGATCGACAGTGGGTTCAAGCAGATCGATTATCAGAGGAGTATAGGAATGGGGGGTGGAGGAATTTTGTAATCATGCAATTAGACATCAAGAATCAAACCATCGGTACATTCCACGCCTCGCATTCGAGAATAATTAGAGATGAGGATGAATATGGCAATCCCGGATCTTGTTAACATTTATGGTCATGAACGAGAAAAAGTCTCAACAAAAAAATGAAAAAGAAAAACAAGTGCTAAAAAGAAATGTACACTTTATTTAATGTTGTTTCTTCTTGTTTATTAAATGTTGTTTTTTCTGCTTTATTAAATGTTGTTTCTTTTTGTTTATTAAATGTTATTTTTTCTGGTTTACAGGATCATGTCTTATTTGCCCTATCCCGGAGATGGTGGAGATTATCCTGGAGATGATGATGCATATGATCGACATCATACAGAGGACTTGTGACAGGGTGACACTGATGCTCCCACCACTAGCAGCTCTGGGGAAAAGCGCACGAGGGGTATAGTCACGATGACTTCTTTGAAGAGAGCTCGTAGCAAGGGAAAAACAGTTCAGGTAATTTTATTACAATTGAACAGTTGAAATTGTAATTATATTGATTGATCGTTGAACCTAATTAATTACTATGTTATTGCAGTTATCATTCAATGAATATGGGCAGCCGATAGGAAAAGAGAGTGAGAAATTGTCCTTCTACCTTGGGGTCGCAATGAGAGTTATCCTTATCGTCGCTAACCAAGGATCGGCGTGAGTCTCAACCGTTCATTTTAAGGAAGCGCTTATGGGATCTAACTTTCAAAGATGTTAATTATATGCTTATGAAAGTTGTTGTATGATTATTAAATTAACTAAATTGTTATGTCATATGCGTATAGACTACATTCCTCGGCCTTGACCATTCAAATAAGAAGCAAATACTTATGCAAGCTGGGGTGATGGCCAAGAATTTTCGGTCTTGACTGAGAAAAAGAGCATATGACCCTACCATCGGGTCATTATCATTTAGTCCGCTTTCTATGAGAATAGCCCTATGGTGGCCCCCTTTGATCGAAGAGTTTGTGCGTAGAGCTATGGCTGATGATTTTCAAGTAAAATTGATCAATGTCATTTTCTCTATTCCTAATGCATGATGTTTTTCAGTGTTTATTGTATTTCTATTACACTGTAGGATCAAAGTAAGAAAAATCGACAACAAGCTAAGGCGATGGAGGCGCGATATCGTGGATCTTCCAAAGGTTATGCACGCATAAGGGAAGATTTGGTGAGATCAAAATCCTAACTTTTAATTTTTTTTATATATTCACTTTTAATATATCTAATAAAGGGACACGTTCATCACTATCGTAAATTGAAGAAAAAAAGAAAACTGGAGAGTGTGCCCCTGTTGTTACACGTTTCGAGTTATTTCAGGCTACTAGAAAGACCCGACACGGGAATATTCCCGATCCCAGTACACAGCGTATCATTGAAGAAGCGGTAATCTATCCATTAATTTATCTTTGAATTACAAACTAATATTTCTAAACAAATAATTAAATAATAATCTTTTTTGGATTCGGAGATAAGATATCTCGCACTACGATTTTACGACGAGCTCCGATTATCAAGATCGATGATCCGGCTGACGAGCTCAAGTCGCCGTGAAGATCCCGACCGCCATTTAAGTAATCGATATGGCGTGATTTAAGTCGGTTGTTGGGATTATACTAGAAAATATGCATTTTACTTTGTATAATCAAAACTGAATTTCGGACTTATTTACTGAAATAAAATGTTTATCACTGATGCTTTAAATATTATCGAATGTTACATATATTTATCGCGAGATAACCTGCTCAATAAGTCGTCGACGTGTTACATTGTAGTTAATTTAGTGATACCGCATCACGTAAGATTAAATTAATCTGCCTCTTGTAACTAAAAGTACGCCATTCATTTACCTAGATGGAAATGAACAACCCATCGTGAAAGGTTGAAGTGTAAGGCTCGGGATTGGTTTGTCTTGACCAAGAGATTACACTAGTGCATGACCGATGCAATCGAATAGGACCTCCTGGGAGGACAAATTCTTCGTGAATCGAACAAGGAAGAATTAGACCTCGTGGTTCGTTATTTTTAATCTTCGCTCCTTAAATAGATCACGGTGGTTGGTAACTATCGCTTTGACTTATCATGGGTAGAGAATCAACGAGATTCAATACTTTTTATCTTGGGCAATATTATTGGTCACATGTGATTGCTAAGATTTAATACGGAGAATCGTGTGCAAGCACGCTTTGTTCGACGGCCCCTGGGAGGTTCATAAGCTTTATCATACCAAATCTTGCAAGTGGAAATTAGTTTCCGGTATGGATAATGTTGTGTTCAGATATATCACACGTCAGCATCACCAGATTAATCACACGTCAGCAAGATGAATTATCACCCGTCAGCAGGTCCCACCGAGACCAGCAGATCCCACCGAGACCACGTGATTTGTCGTGCTTACGCATATGTTTTGTCAGGCTTTATGCACATGATTTGTCGTGCTTACGATTTGTCGTGCTTAACGATTTGTCGTGCTTATTGATTTGTCATGCTTATGATTTGTCGTGCTGGTCCTCTTTATATAAAGGACCTCACCTTTCATTGTAAAAAGACACTGGAATGTTTCCCTCATTCCACTTATATACCTACACCCACATTTCAGGGAAGAACTACGTTCTTCCCCGCAGTTGTTCTTGCTCGATTTCTTATTTGTTTGGTGGTCAAATCGACAAGCCACATCAGAATCCGTAAATTATTTGACCGTCAACAATTGGCGCTTAGAAGGAGGGTGTTATTGGAAAAATTCGTCAAGAACAACTTGGAATTTTTGAATCCCAAAATCCAAAAAATCACAAGAACACAACCCAGAAAAATTCTCAAATCTGTGTATACATACACATACAGATACATATAGAAAAGGAAGAAAGCGAGGAGGAGGATGAAGAAAGGGGCTTTGAAGCCGCCTCACCTCCACCGTCCCGATTCCACAGAGGCCGGTGTCACTATCACCTCTGACTCACCCCTACCAAGAAGCCATTTTACCTCCGTCCACAGATCGGATCGCCGTTTCAGCACCACCGACGACGACCATCATCGCCAAATCACGCCATACTTAGAAATATCCAAATGACCATCGCCCTGCTTTTTTGACCTCAAATCCGCGGCTCCATCCCATCGTGACTCCACATCGAGACGAGCCTCCGCTACTCAAAGCAGCGGAAAAGTTCACGAGCCGCCACCACTTCGCCCCAAAAATCATCGCGAAGCTTCTATCGCCCTAAAATTGCTTCCTACGCAAGATCGGGCCATTATATCCGGGCTTCGGTGCCTCAGCGGATACACCCCGCGCGTTTTAGTGACACCGACCTCACCGTCTCTTTTGGTCCCACGTCGCGTGGCGCGCCGCTGTCGCTCACGCGGCTTACGAGGTTTCGCGGTGTCGAATAGGTGTGACGGTTGGCCGAAAATAAGAAGGGCGTGGATTTCGGTCTGATCCTTATACTTCATTTGGGCTCGAGTGAGTGTTGGGTAATTTATTATACCACGGGGTTTAACATTTTACTCTTAGCGTAAAAGAATCGGGGCCGTTTTAATTAAATTTTTGGGGGTTTTTTAATTAATAGTGGGGTTTATGGTCGCACTAATTAATTCGTGGGCCGGGGTAGTCGGATCGAGTAATGTATGGGCTGGGCTGTTGGATGTTTATTTGTATTAGGCTTTTTGCCCAAGTAAAAAAAAAAAAAAATACCAAAAAGTCTGGGGAGAGAAGAAAATTAGACGAGCACTTGAGTCTCATGAGCTACACAAAGAATCTCTTGGTAGTCCTTTTTTACCCACCCCACCGTGTTTATTATATTTATGTCCTCATGGCTTTTCATTCGCTTTATTTTAATTTTTTTGGTCGTGCCATTTACGAGAGGTCGAGACTTAAGTCGGACAACTTAACAAAATTTAACGAAATAAGTCTATGTTCACCGACGAAACGGGCCAGACTCGACACCCGCAAAGAAAAAGCGAGTAACGGGTACGCAATGTAAAAGACGACTCAGATTTACAGATAATTCAGAAGAAAAGGAAAGTGATGAGTGCGGGTCGCACCTAAATAAGACGCGCCCGGTACGGTGATCGCTACTAAATAAGACGACATCGCGAACTAAGAAAGTGGGTTGATAAAGTTAACCCATCCGTCGACCTAAATAAGACGATCAACCGACAGCACCTCAATAAGACAATCAAAAACGAAGAAGTCGTGAGGGGGATATAAACAAAACAATGTTCGACCATTCAGAAGAAAACGGCGACTACTGCCAAATTACAAAAAAGCCACTTTATACGATTATGCCCCGCTTATTCGGCTACCGCAATACCTTTTCCGGCGACGATTATACGCCCGCTTACTCGGGCGCAGACTCACCGCCTTTTTGGCGATAATTATGCCCGGGATACTGGGCAGACTACCGCTTTTTTCGCGACGATTATGCCCGGCCACTTACGGGTAATACCGCTTTTGCCGATATGCCCGCTTACTGGCGCAGTATTCATCGCTTTTGGCGATGATTATGCCCGCTTACTTCGGCGGCAATACAATTTTTTTGGCGATTTATTATGTCTGGCCATCGTATCAGGTGTAATACGGAGATTTGCGCATTATGCCCGCCACTTGGGCTAAGCAGTAATTACCGCTTTTATGACGACATGCTACCACTCGGCCGCAATATCGCTTCGACGATGAGATCATCGGCCCATGGCGACGACTAGCTCCGGGCCTCCTCGGCGTCGGTTTTTCCGCTATCTCGGGCGATGTCGATCCGTCATTAGTAGTAATTATACACCTTCTGGCGATGAGATTATCCGGCTTTCCACAGCGATATGCTTCGCCTCGCCGGCGTCGGCTTTCCGGCCCATCTGCGGCAGTCTCCCGGGTCCACCGTTTTTAGCGAAGTATTCGCGGCTACATTGAATCGTCGACTTTCATAGCGACGACCAGCCGTATCTCGGCGTCGGCTTTCGCTAACCGATGTCGTCCGTAGTTTAGCGTATTCTCCCGGCTTCGGCGTGAGATCGTCGAACTTTCCGCAGTGACGACCCGTACCTACTTTCGGCGCAGGCACTACCGCCTTTTCGGCGGATTATGCCCCGCCTACGGCCCGGCGGCAATATCGCCTTCTCGGCGGCGATTATGCCGCTACTCGCACGAGCACTCTGGCCTTTTCGGCAGCGATTATGCCCCTTTACTTTCGGCGGTATTATCGCTTCTGGCGATAAGATCGTCGGCCTCCAGCGGCGACCACCAACCTCTCGGCGTTGGCTTTTCGTATCGGCGATGTCCGGTTCACGTTTAGCGAATTATTCTTGCTGCTTGGCGATGAGATCGTCGGCTTTCACGGCGGCAACCGGCCAACACTCACCGGCGTCGAACTTTCCACTTTTCGGCGTGATGCCAGGTCCCATTTAGCGAAAGTATTCTCCAGCTATGGCGATGGAATCGTCCCTAAACTTTCCGCAGCGGCGACCACCCCGCCTCTCGGCGTCGGCTTTCCGCTATCTCGGTGATGTCGATCCACCGTTTTAGCAAAAGTATTCTCCCCTTCGGCGATAGAGATCGCCGGGCATCACAATGACGACCGGCCCATCTCATGGCGTTAGCTTTCCTGACCTTCGGCGATGTCGATCGCCCGTTTTTGGCATTCTCGCGCTTTCATTGATGAATCGTCGGCTTTCAGCGACGACCAGCCACCTCCTCGGCATCGCTTTCCGCTATCTGCGGCGATGTCGATCCATCGTTTTAGCCAAGTATTCTCTACCTACCGGCGATGAGATGCGACCGGCTTTCCGTGACGACCGGCTTCCTCGCCGAGCTTTGAACTTTCTAACTTCGGCGATGTCGGTCGCCCGTTTTAGCAAAGTATTCTCTCTGCCTTCTCGTGATGAAGATACGTCGGCCTCGCGGCGATGACAGACGCGCCTTCCTGTGTCGGCTTTTCGCTATCGGCGATGTCGGATCCACCATTTAGCGGCATTCTCACGCCTTCCATTGATTCTCCTGAGATCTTTCTAAGACCTCCCATATAAACCGAAAAAAGTTGTTAAAATAAAATAAATATTTGGCGCTATTTTTTCTTCCGGTAAATTTATGGATCGAAAGATTTTTCAATTTTCATTTCCAAGCATGTATCTCGAATACAAGTGATGTCGAAATCTCCTACGTTATTCAATACAATATTTTAAATTTGCGAATAAAGATTGATTTTCTCTGCGTATTTCTTACAAGAATATCGGCAAATGAGATCCGTCGGCCTCCCCTTAAAAATAATGACAACGGCCGCTAATATTATAATTACGGCGTCGAGACATATTCAAGATTTTTTTCGAGATCAAGAAAAGATTTCCCACATTATTTCCAGGTCGACCACGTTTAGAAAGTGGTTTAATCTTTCTCCAAGTACAATTCCATGTCGAAAAAATTAAGAATCCACAGTCGGCAACATAATTTATTCCTCCGGTAACAGTTGTCCTACCCCGGCCAGCCTTGGGAAGTTCTTTCGTAGTTTCCAACTATCTATCCCGGTGATAAATCCGGTCGCATGCAAGTAAATTTATGCGGCATTCTCACATCGCTTTGAATTAATATGTGTAATAATTATGAATTAAAGTATTTAAATATTCGGTATAATAGATTCGACATAGCTATTCTTAACACGCAGACTCCTATTTTCGGCGTCGTAATTTTTCTGTAGACATTAAAACTTCGATAAGGGGATGTCGATTCGTCAATTTAATGTGTTTTAGCATTTAATATAAATTCTGGCGTTCTCGGCGATCATGAGAAAATCGTCGAACTAGATTTTTCCAATATATCGACTACCAGATTCAGTTTATTTTTTTTGTAAATAAATTGTAACCGGATTTAGATGAATTAGACGGCGATGTCGATCCGCCATTTTCGGTCGCAACAATCAAGTTATTCTCTTTATGAACTACGGCGGATGAGATCATCGACCCTTTTACAACGGTGTCGACCGGCCAAGCCTCCTCGGCGGCTTTCGCTTATATCTCGGCGATGTCGCTCAATCCGTCGTTTTAGCGAAATTATTCTCCGCCAGAATAGTGAACTGGCGATGAGATCGTAAAACTTACGCATATGTTTCCGCTTTTACCGATAACCGGCCATTTCGCCTCACCGGTAAGATCCTTATCGAACTTTTACTAATATTTCGATTTGAATAATATTTCGAAAATGTCGATTCGCCGTTTAGCGAAGAAAAAATCTTCCCCATTCTCCTCAATATGTTTATTTGTTCCGGCGATTTAGATGTCGGCGCCTCGCGAAATGGCGACCGGCCCGCCTTCGGCGTTGACTTTAATGAAAAATATCTCGGTGATGTCGATCTAAATACAAGTTTTTAAAAGAAGCATTCTCACCATTTTCGGCATTAATGGTTAATGATTAATAATATTTATCGCGATTATTACAAGGATTTTTTGGCTCATTTTATTGATAATTTCTTGATCGTCATTTCTCGCTATCTCGGATTTAATATTCGTATAAATCCGCCATTAACTCAAAAAAAAGTTTAAAAAAATATTTTCTTTATTTGTTCAATTAAATTCTTAGCGATTGTTTTTCAGAATTTTCAATTTTGTTTTGAACGAAATATGTACTCGAATACAAGATTATTTAAAATTCAAGAAATCTCCCACTCGTTACACGGCTAATATTTTTTGAGATTGGGCGAATAAAAGATTTTCATTTCTTGAAAAGATATTCGAAGATATGTATTTTGAAATTAATTGTTTATTTCAGCTCATCCAAATGATTCGCAACCTATTTTTCGTAAAATATCCCACTCAAAGAAGACTGATTTTATGGAATATTATAATTACGGGAAAGTTAATATAAGAGATATTTCATTTTCGAGATCAAGAAAATCATTTCCACATTATTTCGTGCCCACGCAGTTCACTCGAATAACCTAACGTTGATAACACGAATTTAATATTTCATTCCCAAACCCAACCCATGAAACGAAAATTAAGAATTCACCGTTCGATGATTCGTAAATATAATTTATTTTCTCATAATCTTGTTCATAGCTAAATTACGCCCGGATAATGAGCAAAAGGATTTCTTTAAAACTGGGAAGTTCTTTTCAGGGCCAGTCTAACCAACGCTTAATACATATCCCAAAGAGTAAGAGACGCTCACGATGGTGAGCATGTTCTCGGATTAAACACCATTTTACGTGAATAAATTATACGCTAGTTAAGTATTGGATTATTATTCAAATAATATGATTAATTCACGCTAGTAATAATTACCAAGAACAAATGGGTTTTAAATATTCAGTTTCAGATTTAAAGGCGGCATGTTTATTCATGACATCCCATGTTAAGCCTCGATTTAAATTGTAATTTATTCGCCGACATTAAATTTGAAGACGATAAGTAATTCGTTGGGATTAAAAGTATCCAATCGTCATGGAATTTAACGCGGTTTATTTCATCAAGAATATAAAATCGTCGGTTTTTAAAGCAAACTCATCGTTACCGCGAGAAAATCCACGGAAGAATGATTTGTTCGATTCGACCAAATATAATATGTTTTAGATCAGTTTATTTTTTTGTAAATAAATTGTAACCTTGCTCCAACGGAACCCGGAGATGAAACCAAAAGGATAAAAATCCAACCAAGAGCGGCGCGTATCGCGAATCTTTCCGTATCTCGGCGATGTCCGGTCCAGTTTTAGCAAAGTATTCTCGCGCACCGGCGATGAGATGTTAGCTCTTTTGTTTGGCGTGACGATAGCCTCTTTTAACATTAACACCTCTTTGCCTTAAGCCGACTTTGGCTCTCTTGTAAGACCACACGGTCGGTTAGGCGATTTATCACAGGTAAAGCTTCATAAAGCCCCTTGGCCATAAGTAATTACGACGGCAATTGTAAAAATTCTCCTCTCATCGCCTACGGGCAATCTGCAGACCAGGAGAAGAAATCATAAGCCTTTCGGCCGTAGAAATTAATTCGACGGCAATATAAACTCTCACAGCTTTCACTCAAGTATCTCTGGCTCTCTCGCGAGCCATCTCGGAAAACACCGCTCATCTCGGTAGGGATCCGTCCTAAACTCTCTCGGGGCCATTCGGAAGGGCAACAATCAATGGGATCCGTCAGCTCTCTGACAGGCTTATTTCCCGAAGACACTGCTCTTACGAAGCGGGGATCGATAGAAACTCTCTCGACGACGTCTCCACAGAAGACTTCGCTTCGTCTCGGCCGGGGATCCATCAGGCTCTTCATTTGAGGCTACCCCGGGAACCGTTTTCCAGCGGGCATAAAAAGACTATTACAAGGGCTCCTCAATCTGAGCCTGAGAAAAAAAAGAACTTCGTCTGTGACGGGGAGCTCTCCCAAAAAGAACTTCGTCTGAGCCCTAAAAAGAACTTCGTCTGTGAGGCTCTCCCGCGAAGTCTGAGCATAGAAAAAAAGAACTTCATCTGGCCAGAAACCAATCACGAGCCTGAAAGAACTTCATCTGACCAGGGCTCCCCGAGAAATCTGAAACCTGAAAAAAGACTCATCTGACAGGGCTCCCCAATCTGACCTGAAAAAATTTCATCTGTGGGGGCTCCCAAATCTGAAACCTGAAAAAGACTTCGTCTGTGGGGCTCCCCACAAATATAGACCTGAAAAGACTCATCTGACGGGGCTCCCGGCACGAAAGCACGAAAAAGATTTCAGACGACGGGGCCCCCGGCACGAAAGTACGTAAAAGACTCATACGACGGTTCCTCGGCACACGAAAGCACATACTAGATCAACGACATTTAAGGTAAGATCCTATGCAGGGCTCATTCTCAACAATCAAGATCTCATACATTTGGACCCGAAAGCAAGCTCGGGAGGCAAACAATGTGAATGCAGATACAACAAAAGATAAAATCTGGTCAAGACATAAAACAAGATCAAGCTCTGAACAACGTCACAACCCGATCTTGGGGGCTATTGTTGTGCTCAGATATATCACACGTCAGCATCGCCAGATTAATCACACGTCAGCAAGACGAATATTCACCCGTCAGCAGGTCCCACCGAGACCAGCAGGTCCCACCGAGACCACGTGATTTGTCATGCTTACGCATATGTTTTGTCATGCTTTATGCACATGATTTGTCGTGCTTACGATTTGTCGTGCTTATTGATTTGTCATGCTTATGATTTGTCGTGCTGGTCCTCTTTATATAAATGACCTCACCTTTCATTGTAAAAAGACACTGGAATGTTTCCCTCATTCCACTTATATACCTACACCCACATTTCAGGGAAGAACTACGGTTCTTCCCGCAGTGTTCTTGTTCGATTTCTTATTTGTTTGGTGGTCAAATTCGACAAGCCACATCAGAATTCGTAAATTATTTGACCATCAACAGATAATAATGTTGAACCGTTCCTTGACCAAGGACAAAAGATATTAATTAATGGAAAGCTATTTCAGTGGCTTGAATTAATTAATGGGCTAGATAATCTTAAACACGAGAAATAATAACCGGGAGCCATATTGACTGTAATATGGGTTAAGATGGATAGTGCAATATTAATTATGTAGTGGGATTAATTAATATTTATGGGCTTGAATAATATTGTGACTCAATATTGATAATTCAAGATCCATTGGAAGGTCCAATCTTAATTCTCCTAAAGGCCCCCTAGGTAGCCCAACATATAGTCCAATAACTGAAAAATGTGTTTAAAATAAAATAAATATTGTTGCTTATTTTTCCTCATTAAATTCGAAATTTATGGATAAAAGAGGAGAAAGATTTTCTTTGAATTTTGTTATGGAATGAAGATATGTATTCATGGAATACAAGATTATCTCATTAAATTCAAGAAATCTCCCACTTGGTTATTCATGAAGCAATATTTCAAAATTTTGATAATTAAGGGAAATAAAGATTTTCTTGAAAAGATATTATGAAAGATATGTATTTCTTGAAATACAAGAATATCTCATAAATTCAAGAAGATCCAAATCTTGGATTCTTGCCCTATAATTTTCGAAAATATCCCATAACAAAAGAAAGGAGGGATTTTGTGGAATATTATAATTATGGGAAAAAAGAATATAGAGATATATTCAAGATTTTTTGGAGATCAAGAAAAGATTTTCCTACATTATTTCTTGCCCAAAATTTAACCACCTATGCTCTATAAATAGGGATGACTCTTTTCATTCCCAAGACAATTCCATGTCTTTGGAAAAAATTAGTAAATCCACAAAGGTGGTGCAACATAATTTATTTTCCTTTTGTTAATTGTTCGCAAGTGTCCTACCACCGGATAGTCGAACAAGGATTAAGTGAATACTTGGGAAGTTCTTTTGGTGAGTCTAACCAACCAAGCCATTGTCATCCCAATAGGTACGTTCACGTAAACTCGTAGAATTCCGCATGCGTAGGATTTACGTGAATTAATTATATGCATGATTTGTTGTTGGATTATTATTTGAATTAATATAGGATTAATTCATGCTAGTAATAATTATAAGAATTAAATTTGTATTTAAATATTCACCCTGAATAGATCTGTGTAATTTATTCCCCAACAATTAACCCGCCAACAATCTGCCCTAACCCGGCTCGACTACGTGACCCGCGAAAAAATTAAAAAAAAGTTCAATTGCACATATCACTTGTATTCAATATTGCATAATTTGCATACAAGTTTTTGTGAAATTATAGTATTTTTATTGGGTTAAATTGGGTCAAACCCCCCTGTGGTTTAAAAAACCAGAGCCAAACCCCCCTATGGTTTAAAAAATCAGCGTCACATTCCCTTGTGCTTTAAAAATTGTGTAAAACACCCTTATGGTTATATAAATATGGTGTGAAACCTCTACTTTTATTGATATAATGGAAAGTGTATTACACACTGGTTTTTTAGTGGTTTTTTTCACCATTTTTGTTGGAAAATGATATAATTACCCTTCATTGACTATATTAAAAGGGATGTTTGACGTCAAACCTTCATATTTTTACAATTTAAAATTTTTATATAGTTATTTAATACTACCTCCGTCCCAAATTAGTTTTTTCATTAGCTTTTTCTGCGAGTTTTATATTAGTTTTAATTGAAATGATAAAGTGATTTTTTAAGGAGGGCATGATGACAGCGAGGGGCTCATCTATCATACCCCTCCTTAAAACTCACTTTATCTTCAATTACTAATACAAAACTCGGTCGCAAAAATGTATGTAAAAGTCAACTGTGAAAACTGATCTGAGAACGGAGGAGTAGTAAAAATATGAAGGCTTGATACCAAAATTAATCACATTTAATATAGTTAATGGAGGGTAATTCTGTCATTTTTCAACAAAAAAAGTAAAAAAAATAACACTAAAAAGTGAGCGTGTAATACATTTTTTGTTATCTCAACAAAAAAATGGGGTTTCACGCTATATTAAAAAATCACAAGAGGGTTTTGTGCCATATTTATAAAACCGCAAGGGCTTTCACACAATTATTAAAGAGTATGAGGATTTGACACAAATTTTACAAATTACGGGAGGGTTTTGCCCAATTTACCCATTTTTTTTTGGTTTCGAATGACCATGCATGATAGTTTAAAAAGTATATCAATCATGCATTCTAAATTCGCCACACACATATATATATACTCAGCATTAGGAATAACATTTCATTTGCAATCTATTTTAATTTGTGAAAAAAAGTCCACCCGATTAAATTTAATTTCATGATAGTATTTATAGTGATTAGCAGATTAGGAATATCGGAGTTAATTAGATTGAAATGGTTTTCTAATATATAAAGAATATGTAGATTATTCAATGTATTCACTGGTAGTATGTATATACGGTTGTCAACATTATATATTGCTGGAATTTCAATTACAAATTTATTTCAATATAAAAAAAGTGGGGAAAAGAGTTTGATATTTGATCTATTATCTGTCTATTACATAAATAAGGTCGAACACAAATTCTCACGTGTTTGTGTTGTTATATATTATAGCATACACCCATTTCTTTTTCATGGAAACAACATACACCCCTTTAGAAGGTGACATAAGTAACATGTTAATTGTGTTAAAAGTCTCGTTTATAGTCGATACAATGAATTTAAGATCACACAGTAGTACTATTTAATATTTTTAAATGTTTTTTGTAACAATTATTTATGTTGTAATTTTTTTTTTGTAAAAAGATTTATGTTGTATTTAATTTCAAGTGAAGAGAATCAAAGTTTGTATAAAATTTGATTCCTCTTGTCAAAACTTGACCACTTCCATGCATTGAATAAAATTTTGTTGAATAAGATTATTATTTTTCTGTGTTAATTAGAACTTAGAAGTGGTCTTCCTATTTTTATATAGCTGGGGCCCAGTAAAAAGTTTCCCTTCTCTTTCATGTAACGTGGCCATATTTCTTGCTGAATCAATAAAATGTATTAATCAAGCAATTAGCACCATGTCTAATCGTGCCAATTTGGCCAACATTTATGGTATATTTTTTCTCAAAAAAAATAAAATAAAAAAATACTGGAATTTATATCATAATTTTTATATATAATAACTAAAGACGCAAAAGTAATGTGGAACTTGAGTCACTTAACATCTACCGCTAATTAATCACAATATTTAACACGTAACGAAAGCCCGACAACAAATTAGGAAGATGAATATTGTGAAAATCAAATCCACTTAATTAATGATTAAAGGTTTAGTCAAGTTCCATTTAACAAATATAATAACTCAGACTCAATAAATAAGAAAATACTAACAAAATAAATCTATAAAATTATTACGTCAGTTCGATTAAAATTCGAGACCCTCTTTTTTTAACTTATACAAGCTAAAATAAGTATAATTTTTTTTAAAATTTTGACCAAAACTGAAAGAGTACTTAAACATATAGCAAATTATTTTCTTGTCACCTTAATTTTATTTTAAAGGCCCTTATATGCTGCTGTGTACAAATATGTAGAAATCTGTAATTAAAAATAATAAAAATGAAGAATTGTGTGAGCGTAAATGGGAATTTCTTTTCCAAGATGAGCTTGAAGTTGAGTCTTTTCATTCCACTAATTCATACTGTTTCAGAAGTGACATTAAATTCAAATCTATCACAAACAAGAATCGGGATGCATGTTCAATTAAAGGACCAATTTCATTTTTCTTGAGATGATGTTCTCCAGTTTAAATATGCATTTTTTTTTATCTTATATTACCGGGGAATTGTTTTATACTCCCTCCCTCCCACAATAACGTGCACAATTTCATTTTTTGTTTGTCCCAAGATAATATGCACATTTTCTAAAGTGACAAAACACTCAAAACTTACACACTCACAATATTATTATAATTGATTTAAATAATATCAATAAAACAAGTTTTCTTAATTTCCGTGCCCGGAAAAATGTGCATGTTATCCCGGGACGGAGGGAGTACATTTTGAATGGATAATTTATATCATGTGTCTATTTATGATAGTATTTCAATTTAAGTCTCAGATGATCCAGACGATTATCGTATTTATAAGACATTTTAAAATATACTGATTTGTTATCTTTGAAAGATGTAACTTGTTTATATTGGACTGTGCAACTATTTTTTCATAAAAATAGTTGTAGATTCAGTGTAAACAATTGCATCGTTCAGTATAATAAATTGCATGATTATAAAATGTTCTATAAGTCCACGGTACACTTGGATACACATGTGATCCACTTTATTACTTTGAATAACTTGCAAGCAAATATAAACTCATGCTATAGATAATCAAGATTACCTATTTTATTTTGATGCGCCACGTGTTAAACAGAATATCACGAAATGAAATACAGTACCAAATTAAAAGGAGATTTTTTTATTTGATTTCGAGAAATTGCGAGTATTTTAATGAAATGTAATTATAATTATTTTAAAATTTTCACTTTCTTGGTGATTAAAAGTGTTTTAAAATAGAATAAGATCTTTTTTATTTAATAAAAAGCTTGATTATAATATATATATAGAGTAATGATATAGAACCAACTATCTGGTTTTTTATGGAACCAGATTAATAACGTGTCATGCCAACTATTCCCTAAATCATGAACCATAAACCCTAAATCATGAATCATTCGGGTCGGGTGAACCATGAACCACTCGGGCCGGGTTCAGTTCTGGCCGGGTTGGGTCCGGGCCGGATAAAAAATAATGTAATTTTTTTTTCTGTTAAGTTTTATTTTTTCAGTTCAATTCAACTTTTCTTTTTACCCGGCCCATACCCAAACCCGGCCCGAATGGTTCATGGTTCACCCGATCCGAATGGTTCATGATTTAGGGTTTATGGTTCATGGTTTAGAGAATAATTGGCATGACACGTCATTAATCTGATTCCATAAAAAACCAGATAGTTGATTCTATATCATTACTCTCTCTCTATATATATAGACTGAATGTAATTGAAGTCAAGTTTCTTTATACTTTTATAAGAAAATGTTTAATTTCAACTTTAATTTAATTAAAGAAAACATCCAGATTTAACAAAATAAAAGGAAGTCACTTTCTTATTGCCATAACTCTGAAATGTCTTCTTACCCAATTCTTGTTCGTCGACTGTAATGCCTTCTTCAATTCCACAAACCCCAATATTGACCAAACACCATGTCTATTATCCCAAAAAGAAAAAAAAAATATATATATATAAACAGTTCAATTTCTCTGTGTTACTTTTTCATATTCCATAATTATTTCACTTCCTGAATCTTTAACACAAGAATCTAGGATTATAATGGTCCGTTAGATATTTTTGTCAATTCTAGATGTCATTAATCTAAGTTATGGAACACATAGTGGAACATTATTTCTGAAACAAGTGATATCGTGACATAAAAAAGTCGTGTATTACTATTACATGATATTCATGATATGGATATCGTGTCATATATAATTATCTAGTAGGTTTTTTTGCATAAAGAACATTATGTAATTTAAGTGTATTTTTTAAATGCGTGGGTTTCATGTGCACCCGGGTGCACCTTGCACTCATAGTGCATTTTAGAAGCGTACAACTATACAAAACAGAAACGTGCAACTATTCCAAACATAAGCATGCAACTATATGTTCTCATATTAACAGTTGCACTTTTATGTGTCAATAAGTCGCATTTTTCAGCATAACAAGTTGCACGCCTCCAAAATGCACTATGAGTGCATCGGTGCCATACATAAATTATCAAACTTTTTAAATATATAATTTATTGTAATGAAAATAAGTGACATATCTGAATGAAACAAGTTACAAGTATGTTTTAAATATAATGCACTTCAATTGACGGTAAGACTTTAGTGCATATATGATGCAACATATATGCTCGATTCATTGGAATGAGATCACCTATTCCAATAATGACAAAAACTCATATGAGACGGTCTCATGCGTGAGACGGTGTACAATTTAACACAAATCACACGCATCCCTCCCAAAGTGTTAAAACGTCAATGCCCAATTTATATTCCGTCTCATCGTGAGACCGTCTCATATAAATGTGTCTCTTTCATAATTTGTTTTACATTTTATATTTCATAATATGGATAAATGACACGTGTAATAATAAAAAATATCAACAAATCACCATATTTTAGATCCATGTATTAAAAATTTAGAAAGATGAAACATCAACCGCGATGCATTAGGTAATTTGAATACTATGGATATAAAAAGAAAATGTTTTAAAAATGTGCCTTCTATTTTTTTTTTCTTGGTTATAAAAATATCTCGTGTAATTAATTACAATTTACAAGTCTAGTCAGTAGACATAGTAGAAAGAAACTTTTTTATTTAATAAAAAGCCTGATGATAATATAAATATATATATAGAGTAATGATATAGAACTATTTATCTGGTTTTTTATGGAAGCAGATTAATGACGTGTCATGTCAACTATTTCCTAAATCATGAACCATAAACCCTAAATCATTAATCATTCGGGTTGGGTGAACCATGAACCACTCGGTCCGGGTTTAGTTCTGGCCGGGTTGGGTTCGGGCCGGGTAAAAAAAAATGTAATTTTTTTTTTCTGTTAATTTTATTTTTTCAGTTCAATTCAATTTTTCTTTTTACCCGGCCCGTACCCAAACTCGGCCCGAGTGGTTCATGGTTCACCCGATCCGAATGGTTTATGATTTAGGGTTTATGGTTCATGGTTTAGGAAATAATTGGCATGACACGTCATTAATCTGGTTCCCTAAAAAATCAGACAGTTGGTTCTATATCATTACTCTCTCTATATAGACTGAATGTAATTGAAGTCAAGTTTCTTTATACTTTTATAAGAAAATGTTTAATTTCAACTTTAATTTAATTAAAGAAAACATCCAGATTTAACAAAATAAAAGGAAGTCACTGTCTTATTGCCATAACTCTGAAATGTCTTCTTACCCAAATTCTTGTTCGTCGACTGTAATGCCTTCTTCAATTCCACAAACCCCAATATTGACCAAACACCATGTCTATTATCCCAAAAAGAAAAAAAAAATATATATATATATAATCAGTTCAATTTCTCTGTGTTACTTTTTCATATTCCACAATTATTTCACTTCCTGAATTTTTAACACATGAATCTAGAATTATAATAGTCCGTTATATATTTTTGTCAATTCTACATGTCATTAATCTAAATTATGGAACACATAGTGGAACATTATTTCTGAAACAAGTGATATCGTGACATAAAAACGTCGTGTATTACTATTACATGATATTCATGATATGGATATCGTGTCATATATAATTATCTAGTAGGTTTTTTTGCATAAAGAACACTATATAATTTAAGTGTATTTTTTAAATGAGTGGGTTTCATGTGCACCCGGGTGCACCTTGCACTCATAGTGCATTTTAGAAGCGTACAACTATACAAAACAGAAACGTGAAACTATTCCAAACATAATCATGCAACTATATGTTCTCATATTAACAGTTGCACTTTTCTGTGTAAATAAGTCGCACTTTTCAGCATAACAAGTTACACGCCTCCAAAATGCACTATGAGTGCACGGTGCACCCGGGTGCATACAAGACCTAGCCTTTTTAAATATATAATTTATTGTAATGAAAATAAGTGACATATCTGAATGAAACAAGTTACAAGTATGTTTTAAATATAATGCACTTCAATTGCACGGTGCACTTAGTGCATATATGATGCAACATATATGCTCGATTCATTGGAATGAGATCACCTATTCCAATAATGACAAAAACTCATATGAGACGGTCTCATGCGTGAGACGGTGTACAATTTAACACAAATCACACGCATCCCTCCCAAAGTGTTAAAACGTCAATGCCCAATTTATATTCCGTCTCATCGTGAGACCGTCTCATATAAATGTGTCTCTTTCATAATTTGTTTTACATTTTATATTTCATAATATGGATAAATGACACGTGTAATAATAAAAAATATCAACAAATCACCATATTTTAGATCCATGTATTAAAAATTTAGAAAGATGAAACATCAACCGCGATGCATTAGGTAATTTGAATACTATGGATATAAAAAGAAAATGTTTAAAAAATGTGCCTGAAAAGACTGTAACTATTTTTTTTTCTTGGTTATAAAAATATCTCTTGTAATTAATTACAATTTACAAGTCTAGTCAGTAGATATAGTAGAAAGAAACTTTTTAATTTAATAAAAAGCCTGATGATAATATATATATATATATATATATATATATATATATAGAGTAATGATATAGAATCAATTATTTGGTTTTTTATGGAAGCAAATTAATGACGTGTCATGCCAACTATTCCCTAAATCATGAACCATAAACCCTAAATCATGATTCATTCGGGTCGGATGAACATGAACCATTCGGGGCGGGTTCAGTTCTGGGCGGGTTGGGTCCAGGCCGGGTAAAAAAAAATGTTATTTTTTTTTTCTGTTAAGTTTTATTTTTTCAGTTCAATTCAATTTTTCTTTTTTACCCGGCCCGAGTGGTTCATGGTTCACCCGATCCGAATGGTTCATGATTTAGGGTTTATGGTTCATGGTTTAGGAAATAATTGGCATGACACGTCATTAATATGGTTCCATAAAAAACCAGATAGTTGGTTCTATATCATTACTCTCTCTATATATAGACTGAATGTAATTGAAGTCAAGTTTCTTTATACTTTTATAGGAAAATGTTTAATTTCAACTTTAATTTAATTAAAGAAAACATCCAGATTTAACAAAATAAAAGGAAGTCACTTTCTTATTGCCATAACTCTGAAATGTCTTCTTACCCAAATTCTTGTTCGTCGACTGTAATGCCTTCTTCAATTCCACAAACCCCAATATTGACCAAACACCATGTCTATTAAAAAAAAAAAATATATATATATATATATATATAAACAGTTCAATTTTTGTGTGTTACTTTTTCATATTCCACAATTATTCCACTTCCTGAATCTTTAACGCATGAATCTAGGATTATAATGGTCCGTTAGATATTTTTGTCAATTCTACATGTCATTAATCTAAGTTATGGAACACATAGTGGAACATTATTTCTGAAACAAGTGATATCGTGACATAAAAACGTCGTGTATTACTATTACATGATATTCATGATATGGATATCGTGTCATATATAATTATCTAGTAGGTTTTTTTGCATAAAGAACACTATGTAATTTAAGTGTATTTTTTAAATGAGTGGGTTTCATGCACTGGCGGGTAGATTTTGATTCATAGTGCATTTTAGAAGCGCATAACTATACAAAATGTAAACGAAAACTATTCCAAACATAAGCATGCAACTATATGTTCTCATATTAACAAAGATTGCACTTTTCTCGCGGTCAATAAGTCGACTTTTCAAAGAAAACAAGTTGCACGCCTCCAAAATGCACTATGAGTGCACGGTGCACCCGGGTGCATACAAGACCCAGCCTTTTTAAATATATAATTTATTATAATGAAAATAAGTGACATATCTGAATGAAACAAGTCACAAGTATGTTTTAAATATAATGCACTTCAATTGCACGGTGCACTTAGTGCATATATGATGCAACATATATGCTCGATTCATTGGAATGAGATCACCTATTCCAATAATGACAAAAACTCATATGAGACGGTCTCATGTGTGAGACGGTGTACAATTTAACACAAATCACACACATTCCTCCCAAAGTGTTAAACGTCAATGCTCAATTTATATTCCGTCTCATCGTGAGACCGTCTCATATAAATGTGTCTCTTTCATAATTTGTGTTACATTTTATATTTCATAATATTGATAAATGACACGTATAATAATAAAAAATATTAACAAATCACCATATTTTTAGATTCATGTATTAAAAATTTAGAAAGATGAAACATCAACCTCGATGCATTAGGTAATTTGAATACTATGGATATAAAAAGAAAATGTTTAAAAAATGTGCCTGAAAAGACTGTAACTATTTTTTTTTCTTGGTTATAAAAATATCTCTTGTAATTAATTACAATTTACAAGTCTAGTCAGTAGATATAGTAGAAAGAAACTTTTTAATTTAATAAAAAGCCTGATGATGATAATATATAATATATATATATATATATATATATATATATATATATATATTTATATATATATTTTAGAACCAATTATTTGGTTTTTATTAACAAATTAATGACGTGTCATGCCAACTATTTCCTAAATCATGAACCATAAACCCTAAATCATTATTCATTCGGGTTGGATGAACATGAACCATTCGGTCCGGGTTTAGTTCTGGGCGGGTTGGGTCGGGGCGGGTTAAAAAAAAATGTAATTTTTTTTTTCTGTTAAGTTTTATTTTTTCAGTTCAATTCAATTTTTCTTTTTACCCGGCCCGTACCCAAACTCGGCCCGAGTGGTTCATGGTTCACCCGATCCGAATAGTTTATGATTTAGGGTTTATGGTTCATGGTTTAGGAAATAATTGGCATGACACGTCATTAATCTGGTTTCATAAAAAACCAGATAGTTGGTTCTATATCATTACTCTCTCTATATATAGACTGAATGTAATTGAAGTCAAGTTTCTTTATACTTTTATAAGAAAATGTTTAATTTCAACTTTAATTTAATTAAAGAAAACATCCAGATTTAACAAAATAAAAGGAAGTCACTGTCTTATTGCCATAACTCTGAAATGTCTTCTTACCCAAATTCTTGTTCGTCGACTGTAATGCCTTCTTCAATTCAACAAACCCCAATATTGACCAAACACCATGTCTATTATCCCAAAAAAAAAAAAAAAAAATATATATATATATATATATATATATATATATAAACAGTTCAATTTCTGTGTGTTACTTTTTTATATTCCACAATTATTCCACTTCCTGAATCTTTAACACATGAATCTAGGATTATAATGGTCCGTTAGATATTTTTGTCAATTCTACATGTCATTAATCTAAGTTATGGAACACATAGTGGAACATTATTTCTAAAACAAGTGATATCGTGACATAAAAATGTCGTGTATTACTATTACATGATATTCATGATATGGATATCGTGTCGTATATAATTATCTAGTAGGTTTTTTTGCATAAAGAACACTATGTAATTTAAGTGTATTTTTTAAATGAGTGGGTTTCATGTGCACCCGGGTGCACCTTGCACTCATAGTGCATTTTAGAAGCGTACAACTATACAAAATAGAAACGTGCAACTATTCCAAACATAAGCATGCAACTATATGTTCTCATATTAACAGTTGCACTTTTCTGTGTCAATAAGTCGCACTTTTCAGCAAAACAAGTTGCACACCTCCAAAATGCACTATGAGTGCACGGTGCACCCGGGTGCATAGAAGACCTAGCCTTTTTAAATATATAATTTATTGTAATGAAAATAAGTGACATATCTGAATGAAACAAGTTACAAGTATGTTTTAAATATAATGCACTTCAGTTGCACGGTGCACTTAGTGCATATATGATGCAACATATATGCTCGATTCATTGGAATGATATCACCTATTCCAATAATGACAAAAACTCATATGAGACGGTCTCATGCGTGAGACGGTGTACAATTTAACACAAATCACACACATCCCTCCCAAAGTGTTAAAACGTCAATGCCCAATTTATATTCCGTCTCATCGTGAGACCGTCTCATATAAATGTGTCTTTTCCATAATTTGTGTTACATTTTATATTTCATAATATGAATAAATGACACGTATAATAATAAAAAATATCAACAAATCACAATATTTTAGATCCATGTATTAAAAATTTAGAAAGATGAAACATCAACCGCGATGCATTAGGTAATTTGAATACTATGGATATAAAAAGAAAATGTTTAAAAAATGTGCCTTCTATTTTTTTTTCTTGGTTATAAAAATATCTCTTGTAATTAATTACAATTTACAAGTCTAGTCAGTAGACATAGTAGAAAGAAACTTTTTTATTTAATAAAAAGCCTGATGATAATATAAATATATATATAGAGTAATGATATAGAATCATTTATCTGGTTTTTTATGGAAGCAGATTAATGACGTGTCATGCCAACTATTTCCTAAATCATGAACCATAAACTCTAAATCATTAATCATTCGGGTTGGGTGAACCATGAACCACTCGGTCCGGGTTTAGTTCTGGCCGGGTTGGGTTCGGGCCGAGTAAAAAAAAATGTAATTTTTTTTTTCTGTTAAGTTTTATTTTTTCAGTTCAATTCAATTTTTCTTTTTACCGGCCCGTACCCAAACTCGGCCCGAGTGGTTCATGGTTCACCCGATCCGAATAGTTTATGATTTAGGGTTTATGGTTCATGGTTTAGGGAATAATTGGCATGACACGTCATTAATCTGGTTCCATAAAAAATCAGATAGTTGGTTTTATATCATTACTCTCTCTATATACTGAATGTAATTGAAGTCAAGTTTCTTTACACTTTTATAAGAAAATGTTTAATTTCAACTTTAATTTAATTAAAGAAAACATCCAGATTTAACAAAATAAAAGGAAGTCACTGTCTTATTGCCATAACTCTGAAATGTCTTCTTACCCAAATTCTTGTTCGTCGACTGTAATGCCTTCTTCAATTCAACAAACCCCAATATTGACCAAACACCATGTCTATTATCCCAAAAAAAAAAAAAAAGAAAAAAAAAATATATATATATATATAAACAGTTCAATTTCTGTGTGTTACTTTTTTATATTCCACAATTATTCCACTTCCTGAATCTTTAACACATGAATCTAGGATTATAATGGTCCGTTAGATATTTTTGTCAATTCTACATGTCATTAATCTAAGTTATGGAACACATAGTGGAACATTATTTCTAAAACAAGTGATATCGTGACATAAAAATGTCGTGTATTACTATTACATGATATTCATGATATGGATATCGTGTCATATATAATTATCTAGTAGGTTTTTTTGCATAAAGAACACTATGTAATTTAAGTGTATTTTTTAAATGAGTGGGTTTCATGTGCACCCGGGTGCATCTTGCACTCATAGTGCATTTTAGAAGCGTACAACTATACAAAATAGAAACGTGCAACTATTCCAAACATAAGCATGCAACTATATGTTCTCATATTAACAGTTGCACTTTTCTGTGTCAATAAGTCGCACTTTTCAGCAAAACAAGTTGCACACCTCCAAAATGCACTATGAGTGCACGGTGCACCCGGGTGCATAGAAGACCTAGCCTTTTTAAATATATAATTTATTGTAATGAAAATAAGTGACATATCTGAATGAAACAAGTTACAAGTATGTTTTAAATATAATGGACTTCAATTGCACGGTGCACTTAGTGCATATATGATGCAACATATATGCTCGATTCATTGGAATGAGATCACCTATTCCAATAATGACAAAAACTCATATGAGACGGTCTCATGCGTGAGACGGTGTACAATTTAACACAAATCATACACATCCCTCCCAAAGTGTTAAAACGTCAATGTCCAATTTATATTTCGTCTCATCGTGAGACCGTCACATATAAATGTGTCTCTTCCATAATTTGTGTTACATTTTATATTTCATAATATGGATAAATGACACATGTAATAATAAAAAATATCAATAAATCACAATATTTTAGATCCATGTATTAAAAATTTAGAAAGATGAAACATCAACCGCGATGCATTAGGTAATTTGAATACTATGGATATAAAAAGAAAATGTTTAAAAAATGTGCCTTCTATTGACTGTAACTATTTTTTTTTTCTTGGTTATAAAAATATCTCTTGTAATTAATTACAATTTACAAGTCTAGTCAGTAGACATAGTAGAAAGAAAGACCAAAATTTCTACTTAACTGTTTCCTTTTAATTATTCAGAAATGACAAAGTCCATGAAAATTTGCATACATGGATTTTTTTTTTATTTACAAACAAATTCTATATATGATGAAGATAAAATAAAGTTGAGTGGTTTATGGTTCACTCGGCCCGAGTGGTTCATGGTTCTCCTACCCGAATATATCATAATTTAGTATTTAGGGTGTAGATGGTTCACCCGGCCCGAATAGATCATAATTTAGGGCGATTTTATCATTTTTCAAACATTAAATTTTTTACACTAGACCTATTCTTCACAAATAAATATAATATATTTGCATATACAAAAACATGGCATCTAAATGGAACTGAATTGAAAAAAAATTCAAATTATTCCTCTATTATAACGACAAAGATTAAGTATGACGGCAGAGCTGCCCTGCCAAGTCTTATAACCGATAATCTTCTCTCTCACTGTTTTTCTTTTTCCATAGATTCATTAATTAATTATAAATCAAATCGATTTAAGAAATAATTAGATAAGTGAATAATAATAATTCAAATTAGATCGGATTGACAAAGTGGAATAACTAAAATGATTAGAACATATAAATTTATGAGTTCCAATCATGGGGATTATACCAAATAAATTGGAGCTGACCAGCATATTGTGAAACTTGTTCATCGTGAATCTGATTTATTTTTTACAGACATAATCTTTTAGTTATCACGACTAATATTATTTTGAAATATAAGTCACACCCTCCAGTCATCACTACTAATACTACTGCGGTAAATAAGTCACATATTTCAGTGTTTGAGTAATAACCTTTATAGTAAAGACTCACACCCTTCAATAATCACAACTAATATTTTAGTAATATAAGTCACACTCCTTAATCAATTTCACAGATTCTTATGAAAAACATGTTCACCCTATACTTTATCATTACAATTTAGGTTTACTAGATTTAGACCTAATAACTATTAATGAATACTGATCTTTCTTACACTTTATATTTAGTAGATCTTTTTGTTATTCAGTGTTTGGCTAATTCGAACAATTTCTCGACTGAAATAGCCTTAAACACAATAACATCCGGTGAATCGGCAAACGAGATCCTCCTTTTAAAATAACAAAAATGACAAAAGAATAACTATAGCAACTAGTTAAACCGTGTATCCATGCAAAGTATAAAAAAAAATAAAAAAAATCATGACACACATATATATATAATAATATAATATAATTAAATCCCATTTATTTAATTGGTGAATGCCGCTTTGGTTACTAATTACTATAAATTTTGTCCAATTTACATCCCTTGTTGCTCATCGATCTCCTGTCTGATCAACAATGGCTCTTCCTGCAGTTTTCACCAGACTCAATCAACTCTCACTCCCTTATCTTCCTCATAAGCTCAATCATGCACCAAGAAAACAGGTTGGTACGATGTTTTGGTTTCCCAGCTTCATCAAATTCTTGATTTCTATGGTTACATAATGATAGTTGTGTGAAAATGTTGTAGCTGTGTGTTAAGGCATCATCAGAAGGAGGGATGGAGATTAGGAGAGAGAAAGAGGGGTGGAAGATCGATTTTTCCGGGGGAAAACCAGCTACGCCGTTGCTGGATACCATCAACTACCCGATTCACATGAAGAACCTTACTAAAAGGGTAACATGATTGATGAATGAGAGTTGAAAAACAGAGGAAAAACAGAGAGATGTATTGATTTTTCTTCTTCTTGTGTTCAGGATCTGGAGCAGTTGGCTGCAGAACTTAGAGCGGAGATTGTACACACTGTGGCGAAAACCGGGGGGCATCTGAGTTCGAGTTTAGGAGTTGTGGAGTTGACTGTTGCTCTTCATCATGTTTTCAATACACCTGATGACAGGATTGTGTGGGATGTTGGCCATCAGGTGATTTACTTTTTCCGTTTTTTTCGTGTTGATGAATTCATCAGCTTCATCTGATGTTTCTGCAGGCTTATGGGCACAAGATTCTCACTGGAAGAAGGTCTAAAATGCACACGATTCGCAAGACTTCAGGATTAGCCGGTTTTCCTAAACGGGACGAGAGTGAATACGATGCTTTCGGAGTAGGCCATAGCTCCACAAGCATTTCTGCTGGACTTGGTATGTATTTTTCGCATTTTCACTTATTCTTGTAAAGATTTGATCTTGTGTGCACTAGTGCAACGTCCAATTCACTTACTTTTTTTAAACGGTATTAGTTGCTTTCACTGAAAAGTATTAGTTGATTTCACTGAACAGTATTAGTTTTTTTCACTGAAAAGTATTACTTGACTTACTCAAATTGAAATCAATGGATTAGGTATGGCTGTGGGGAGGGATCTGTTAGGTAAGGACAACAATGTTGTGTCCGTTATCGGAGACGGAGCAATGACAGCTGGACAAGCATACGAGGCGATGAACAACGCGGGCTTTCTTGATTCCAACCTCATTGTCGTATTAAACGACAACAAACAGGTTTCGTTGCCCACAGCAACGCTCGATGGTCCAGCGACCCCCATCGGAGCCCTCAGCAGCTCCTTGACCAAGCTTCAAGCAAGCCCCAAATTCAGACAGCTAAGGGAAGCTGCAAAAGTAAGTCACTAAGGAATCTTTCATTAATACAAGAGTTGAATGCAAGAAAGAGTTTTTAATCAATTTTCTTGAACTTATGATAGAGTCTTACGAAGCAAATTGGACCACAAGCACATGAAGTTGCAGCTAAGGTTGACGAGTACGCAAGAGGGATGCTTAGTGCTTCCGGTTCTACCTTCTTCGAAGAGCTCGGATTGTACTACATTGGACCGGTTGATGGGCATAATATCGACGATTTGGTTACGATTTTTGAGAAAGTTAAGAGCATGCCTGCACCAGGGCCTGTTCTAATTCATATTGTGACAGAAAAGGGAAAAGGATACCCCCCAGCTGAAGCAGCTGCTGATAGAATGCATGGTAAGATCACAAATGAAGATGATACTAAATCTTGATTTTGTTATAAAAAACACTGAGTCTTGATTCTGTTTTGATTCCTCAGGTGTTGTGAAGTTTGATCCTACTACAGGAAAGCAAAAGAAGTCGAAATCGCCTACACTTTCCTACACTCAATATTTTGCAGAATCACTAATCAAAGAAGCTGAAGCAGATACCAGAATTGTGGCTATCCATGCTGCAATGGGGGGTGGGACGGGTCTAAATTACTTTCAGAAACGATTCCCAGATCGTTGTTTTGATGTCGGGATTGCTGAGCAGCATGCTGTGACGTTTGCTGCTGGATTAGCTACCGAGGGTCTCAAGCCGTTCTGTGCTATCTATTCGTCCTTCCTGCAACGAGGCTACGATCAGGTGAGAGAATGATCGCATTTTTCATCAGACATGTTTCTTGATCAGGGCAAATACTTCTATTCAATAGTTTCACCGTGTAATGAGAAGTATTAGTTCTTATGAACAAAAGTATTAGTTCGTAGGCTAAAGAGTATTATCACTTTTTCAATATACAATTAATACTTTTCAGCATACGTGCTGATACTTTATTTCACATGAACTAATACTTTTCGACCATATTCATGTATGATTCGCGAGAAATATAGAAAAACGGCTTGGTTGAATTTTTTAGTCATACACTGTGCAATGCCGAAGTGATACTTCTTGATCAGATGATCTAACGGTTGTGAGTACACGTGAATTAAGGTGGTTCACGACGTTGATCTTCAAAAGCTACCTGTACGGTTCGCCATGGATCGGGCTGGTTTAGTGGGGGCCGACGGGCCCACTCACTGTGGAGCATTCGATGTCACGTACATGGCCTGTTTGCCTAACATGGTCGTCATGGCTCCATCAGACGAGGCAGAGCTAATGCACATGGTTGCAACGGCCGCAGCTATAGATGACAGGCCTAGTTGCTTCCGTTTTCCTAGAGGAAACGGGGTAGGGGCAGTCCTTCCACATAACTACAAAGGAATACCGATTGAAGTAAGCACACATTCTTCGCGTTTAATGACATTTGCTAAGCGTGTTCAACGTTCGTTTCTTGATTTTATTTGAATTGAACAGATTGGAAAGGGGAGAGTGCTGATGGAAGGGAGTAGGGTGGCGATTGTAGGGTACGGTGCAATGGTCCAGCAATGCCTGAGAGCTGCAGAGAATCTGAAACATTATAATGTATCAACGACTGTGGTTGATGCAAGATTCTGCAAGCCGTTGGATGCTGATTTGATCAGAAGAGTGGCTAAAGAACACGAGATCTTGATCACCGTAGAGGAAGGTTCGATTGGCGGGTTTGGGTCACATGTTTCTCATTTTCTCAGCTTGAATGGTCTTTTGGATGGATCCCTTAAGGTATCCTGCATTTTCTTGATGAGATTTTTCAGTTTTTCGGTTTTTTTGGTTTCTTAATGTTGTGTTGAAATGCAGTTGAGGTCGATGGTGCTACCAGATAGATACATAGACCATGGTGCACCGGATGATCAGATTGAAGCGGCAGGTCTTTCGTCGAGACATATTTGTGCGACGGTTTTATCGCTCGTGGGAAGGCCGGTGGAAGCTCTTAAACTGCAATGAAATAGTGTAGTGATAAAGTGGAAGTTTCACCACAAAAAATATAGGGTCATAAAATGGGATTTGATGATTGAATTGTGGCATTTTAAGCATAGTTGTATAGCCTGTTTCATTGTTAATTTCCATTTCTGGAATAAGATTTTGGAGCATTGTTTATTAGCAATCTGTTCAGAAGATATGATGTTCCAACTTCATTATCCTTTTGTCCTTTCAAGAAAGACAGAGAGGGAATCCCACCAAAAAAAGATGCTATAAAAAGAATCTGATGTAGAAGGCATGATTTATAATTAGTTGTTGAAATTTGATTATTAGTTGTATAAAATTATACTCCATCTTCAATTAAGTTTCGGCATGTATCTCCTGCAATACATTTGATGCACATTTCCCGTTGCGCATTTGATTACAAGTGGTATTAGATTAATCATTGACTAATTTAATAAATGCAAGTACATATATAATAACTAGTTGCACATTGATTAATGTATAGATCATTGATCCCTACAAATCAACGAAGTAACCAAAATGGGACCAAAATATGTCCAAACATTGATTTGGTAGGCTGTGAAACTTGTCCACCGTGAAATTAATTTTTTTTTTTATAGATATACTCTTTAATAATACAAGTTACATCATTTAGTAATATAAGTCACGCCCTTCAGTTATCACTACGACACTCTTTATTATAATATAAATCACACCCTTCACTTTTATGAGTAATACTCTTTATAATAAAACGTCACACCCTTTACAATAAAAAGTCACACTCTTTAGTAATATAAGTCACACTCTTTAACCAGTTTCACCGTGAAACTTGTTCATACTATACTTTGCCCCAAACATTTAGTCTACAATGATTACAATTGAATATGATATAAGTACATTACATTAATAAATTATATTCATCTACCTGCCAAAAAAAACAGGGAAAAAGAAAAAATAAGTGCAAGATAATGAGAAAATCATGAATAAAGGAAGCAAGGAATAAGTGCAAGTGCAAAAAATAGGGAAATAGGACAAAGAAATCTGTGGAAAAAAAATGAAGAGATAAGGAAAAAAAGATAGAAAATTTGAAGAAACTGAGAAAAAGTAAGTGCATGAAAAGGAGAAATAGGACAAAAGGAGGAGAAAAAACGGAAAAAAGTTGGAAGAAATCAGGAAAAAAGAGAGAGAATTTGAAGAAATAAGGAAAAAGGTAAGTGCATGAAAAAAATAAATTAATCAGAGAAAGAAGCAGAAAAATTGGAAAAATGCGATAGAATAAATAAGGAAAAAGAAATAGAAACATGCAGCATGAAAGGAAAAAGAAGCAGAAAGTCCGTAAAAGGAAAATTGGTGTAAGAAAATGAGAAATAGGAGAAAGAAGCGGAAATAAGGAAAAAGAGAGAAAATTTGGAAAAAATAGGGAAAAAAGAATTAAAATTAAGCACGAAATGAGTGCAAGAAAACGAGAAATATGAGAAAAAAGCAGATAAGTAAGAAAAAAATTGTCAAAGTAAGAAAAAAGAGATTAAAGGAGAAAATCTGATTTTTTAATTAAAAATAAAGAGAAAGAGAAAAATTGTTAGAAAAAAGAGAGAGAAAAATGAATCGAACACAACATTTTTGACCAGGCCCGGTTCGCGGGGTTGATCGGGATAGGTCAGGATTAGAATTTTAATTTCAATTAATCAACCGTTTGGTTTGTGGGATGATGACCCATGATATACTTTAAACCCGTGTATAAAATGTATTAAATCCCTTCATGGAGGGATATGTCAATCCTATGTAAAAGGTGGGATAGAATATATCCCAAATGCAATATTACAAATTGTCCTTCTATTATTTGAATAGATTTACAAGAATAAAATGTGGTTATTTTAATTCAATTTAAGGTTATTTATGACATTTTAATAGATATCTCATTTAATCCATCAATCCAATCCTACAACTACAATCCAAACGCATATTTTTATTCAAACAAATTCAGTCCAATCAATCTAATTTACTCAATCATATCATATCTCATCAATCCAGTCATGTGAACCAAACATACCCAATGCCCTATTTGGTTCGTGGGATTAATCGGGATAGGTCAAGATTATGATTTTAATATAAGCTAATCTACCGTTTGATTTGTGGGATGAGGGCCCATGATATACTTCAAGTCCGGATAGAAAATGTATTAAATCCTTCCATGGAGAGATATGTCAATCACATGTGAAAGGTGAGATAAAACATATCTCAAATGCAATATTACAAATTGTCCTTTTAGAGCCCGTTTGTTATGTGGTATGAGATATGAAAAGTTATGAAATCATATGATACTTTTTATTTACACATGTGATATATTTGATTTTTTTAAGTGTTTATTATGATGGATTAAATCATGATTGATATTATAAATACCACCTAGGAGGGATAATGTTTGATATTATAAATACCACCTGGGAGGTGGGATGTATAATCACGTAAAAATGAGAAAAAAAATGCGGGCCTTCGGGCTAAAAGGAAAAGTCATAAGTATATCAAACACTTGAAAAAGTAGGATATGATTTGTTTTCCCATATTTTCCTTTCTTTTCCCACATAACAAACGGACTCCTATTGTTTGAACAGATTCACAAGAATGAAGTGTAATTGTTTCAATTCAATTTAAGGGTATATATGACATTTTAATAGGTATCTCATATAATCATTCAATACAATCCTACAATCCAAATACATATCTTAATTCAAACAAATTCAATTCAAACTCACTCAATCTTACACACCTAATCAATCCAGTTCGATGAACTAAACGCTGCTTAGGATACAAGTGGACATGTTTATTATGTAGTCAGATCCACTTAAGTTAAAAGAGTCAAGAAAATTGATCTAATTTACATCAAAACTTCTTCTTGCAAGACCGACTCATGTACAAAAAGGGCTAAATTGCGCCAAATTCTCTTGTGGTTTATAAAATCGGTGTTAAACTCTTCTGTATTTTAAAAATTGTGTGAAATCTCTTTATAGTTTTATAAATATGGCGCGAAACCCCCTTATGGTTTTTTAATATGGCGTGAAACCCCCATTTTTGTTGAGATAATGAAAAATGTATTACACGCTCGCTTTTTAGTGTTATTTTTTTCACTTTCTTTGTTAAAAAATGACAAAATTACCCTTCATTAACCATATTAAAGGTGGTCTTGGTGTCAAGCCTTCATATTTTTATAATTAAATAACTATATAAAATTTTAAATTGTAAAAATATGAAAGCTTAACATGAAACCCCCTTTTAATATAATCAATTGAGGGCAATAGTGTCATTTTCCAACAAAACGGGTGGAAAAAAACACTAAAAAACGAGTGTGTAATACACTTTCCATTATATCAATAAAAATGGGGTTTCACACTATATTTATAAAATCACAAGAGAATTTCACATAATTTTTAAAGCACATGGGGGGTTTGACGCTAATTTTTCAAACCACATGGGGGTTTGACACAATTTACCCGTACTAAAAGTCCAAAATTGGTTAGACCCACTAAAAATGTAATGTATTTGAACTTTGATTGAAGTTAAAAGAATAAAACTATCTTATGGTAAAAGGTAGTATTGTGCATTATAATTTTTTGAAGAGTGTCCTCTCTAAAGACTAAAGTCTAAACCATAGCCCGTAAGCTGGCCATTTTATGATTAATTTAGTTTATGTGTCGATTTATAATTTATGGTAAAATTTAATCTCTGTGTCATTATTATATTGAATTTGAATATTTTTAATGTTTTGAGATATGAAATTTCTATTTAATTTATGTTTAATATCTAACATTAATTGAGCGACGGTTTTATAACCCCTGGAAAAGTCGATGAAAGCTCTCAAGCTGCAGAGAAACAGTGTGTTAATAAAGTGAAAGTTTCACCTTCAAAATATAGGATCATAATATGGGATTTGATGATTGAGTTGTGGCATTCTAAGCATAGTTGTACAGCCGCTTTCTGTGTTAATTTCCATTTCAGAAATAATATTTTGGAGCATTGTTTGATAGCAATCTGGTGTTCTAACTTCATTATCCTATTGTCCTTTCAAGAGAGACACAGAGAGCATCCCACAAAAACAATTATCATATATTTTTTTAAAACAATAGTAGTTGAAATTTGATTATTAGTGGTATAAAATTATACTCCAAGTTCAACTAATTCTAAGCATTCATCTTCTGGAATAAATTTAATGCACAGATCCTATCTGCGCATTTGATTACAAGTGGTAGTATTAAATTAATCGTTAACTAATTTAATAAACGCAAGTATATACTTTGATTAGCGTATAAATCATTGATCCCCTCCAAATCAACTAACCAAAATGGGACCAAAAGATGTCCCAACATTTAGTTTCCAGTGATTACAATTGAATATCGTACGAGTATATTCTGAACCATCCAAGCAGAGGATTTACATTGCATCAAATTAATTACATTCATCTACAAGACAACAAAACCCTGGACATTTGTTAAACATGCTACTTAATATATACCAAGGAGGGAAACGATGGTTAGAACGGAGAATCGACGGGTGTAAATCTAGAAAGAGGATCGATTAAAATGAAATGAATGCGTGAAGTAGGCTCTGGGCGATCTGGATACGCTCAGGGGTCCCGGATATAATCACCTTCCCACTACTTTCTCCGGGGAAAGGATCTTTCAGTACGATGGTTGCACCTGATATCTAACAAAAAAAGAAAATCAAAATATAAATAACATTTTCGTAGAATAATTACCGATGAAGCAAAATCGATAGTCAATTACAGAGAGGAAACTGACTTTAACAAAAAAACAACACTCTTGTACATCAGTTGTACGGTACAGTTGTACACAACATATACTTTTCAGTGAAAACAATTAATCCTAACAAACTAATGCTTTTTAGTAAAACAACTCATACCATTTAAAAATATACTTGAGTTGCACGTGACACCTAGTGCATACAATTTTTAGTCCAACAGAAATGGTCGTCATTCATCATATTTACATGCAACATTTATATATATGAAACAAACTCAAGCGTAGAGAGAGACTAAGAGGCCAGTAACAGAAGCAAAGAATACATTAGCAGGAACAGAACTGAGCTTGGTCTCAGGGACTAAACCTTTCTGAGTCTAAGTTAGATTTCATTTGAATTGTTGCCTGAACTTAGAACCAGTCTTTTTTGCGACTTAGCAGCTTTCGTCAAATACTCGAGACATTTTTCTATTTTCTATGGATTTAATGAGGGCTATCATATCAGCTAAAAACAACCGGTTCACATAAAGTAGGATCAATTTTCACAGAAAATCATGGTATGTTATGTCAAACTAGGGAGACACTGGAGATGAATGTATCCAGCTGTTATTCCAAATATCATATTACAGATATCCTAAGAGAACCTAGGTGAAGCATTTAATAATAAGTTCACTTAAAAATGGAATGTGTTATATAGAGTATACCTCTTTTAACCGAGCAAGGTTGCTTCCCATTTCACCATAAACAGAAGCAAAAACTTCTTTAGCGATCACAACCTCCACATTTTGTTTCGATCCCTCATCTCCAACATTACTGCAAAATTCATTGGATATAACTAAAACAACTCTCTGTGAATGATGGGTAGAATACGAAGCTAGAAATTAAGGCACATATTCAAATTCAACTATAACCCCAAGATGCTAAGCATACCCGAGAAAGTACATCGAGGTTCTTTAAATATGATATGAAGAGATCAATATAAATTATCAAAAATCACTAAAAGACAAGATAATGACAAATATGAAAGTATAACATAGTCGAGTTAACTACCCCACTCCAACGATGAATTGAACCATGAATATTACACTGTAATGCAGCATACCGTTCATGCTTAAGTGCACATGGAAAAGGTGCCAGCCCCTGATCACTTTTTACAGGTCTTGGGAGACCTCCTCTACTGTTTGACTTTTGCACAAATCCAAGATGGTCCAGTTTATCAATATCAGCAAGTTTTGATAACTCTGCTAATTGCAGACTGCTGGTGGGAATAGCTGAATATGAATTACGGTTGTAGCCTGCTTCTCTGTGTCCCGTTCCAGAAAAGAATTTCTCTCTGAGTCTTCCAGCAAATTGAAATAAAGCGCTCTTAACATTCTCATAATCACCTGAAATCTGTCAAATAGAACTCTCACAATTTTATTTTTTCCCAAAAAGTAGGCCATTGAAGAGAACTCAATCCAAGTTCAAGCTCAGACCTGGACCACATTATCATCAACTCCAGCAAACTTTGGAAGACTATCTGCTCCCATTAATTGTATCTCAGCACCTGATGCAATACTTATATCTGAGGCAAACCTTCCATTACCATCGAGCATGCAGCTAACCTGACCCGAAGCAACAAGAACTCTGGCCGATACACTCTCCCCATTACCTAAGCTTGATATCATCCCTTGGTCAAGGCCAACCTCTATGCATCTGGAGAAAACACGGACAATAGCAATTTGTGCAGGAGAGTACAATGGATCTGGATTCTGCAAAGATCACATTATAAACTTATAGACGAAACAACTGACTAAATTATGAGATTGATGGAAAAAAGGTGACCTCCAATGAAGAAATAATGGCAACACGCTCCTTTGACCCAATCACTGGAGATGTAAATTTTATAGAAGCCCCTGTTTCCTTTTCCAGATATTTAACAACATTTGCACCCTTTCCAATCACGCCACCAGCTATTGCGTTAGAACATAGAAATCTGAAAAGAACCTTTTTCTGGGAATGATTTTCATCTACGTGAAGAATTCTCTCAACGTCTGCTGACAAAGAATGACCAGAACGATGCTCAACAATACTATCAATAGGAATATTTTTTGTACTGTAATCTGCATGAAAATGATGTGGCACCCCATGGGCAGATATGTGGCCGGGAGCTCCTTCACCAAGGGTTTTATCCTGAAGACGATAGGAAACAGCAAGCAGTGCTTTCTTTACAGCCAGAACTCCTCCCATAATCTGCAAATGAATTGAGATATCTTGGATGCAAAGTTGTTTAAAAGTGAAACTTATTAAAACTTACCCCAAGCTGGCATACCACAAACCCAATTCATATAGGTGACAAACACTCAATTTCATGTTTCACCATTCTATTAATTTTTTATTATTATTTCACTTTCTTATGCAGGCATTGCAGCCTAAGAAGAAATGCAATTTTCAAAAAGCAGAACAGTAGAAAACAACATATATTGCACGTGTGAAACCGTGAGCTGTGTAACAACACTTGTAGTAACTTTTATATGCAATTTTCGTAAGTAGACTGTATCTTATTGCATGAATTATGAGATTTGAGGTTCAATTAAGCTTCCCTTATGCCTGCCTCTACAATAATAATCTATATACATATAAGCAAACAAAATTGGAAAACAGAAAAGGAAAAAAGAGGTGACAAAGGGAGACAGGATCATGCCACATGCAAAAGAAGCAGCCCTGATTTGGACTCTAGTGCAAATAAAACCAAGAACCATCTCTTCAGTCCTCTATGAAGTACCAAAGTTATTCGCAAGATCAAGTGAACAATCTCACAATTTGCCTAATTCTCTAAAGGAAATTTTGGAATTTATCCTTTTCCCCATTTTCACTCACTGCTTAAAAACATAAATGAACCCACTGCAGCCTAAACAACCAAGTGAGATCAACCAATGCCACTAACTGCTCAACTATAACAGGAAAACAAAATAAATATATTTGAAGTAGCTGTAATTCAAAATGCTACAATTGCGAATTCATACATAATAATTAAAACTACTAAGACAATAATGATAATCACCTGAATCAGCTCCTCTTCAGGGGCAGCACAAAGAGGAGTTTGCTCCTTCTTCAATACCCGAATCTTTGCCCCGGTGCTTTTCCGGATCCCGTCCACAATCTTCCCTCCTTTACCCATCACCGCCCCGATTTGACCCGTATGAGCCAATAACCGGCAAGCAATTGCCTCATTGTTATGACGCACATTACTATCCTCATTCTCATTATCTCCTGCATTCCCTTCTACCTCCAAAACCCTCTCAAAAACCCTCATCAAACCCTCCTGCGCTCCCGAAACATCCACCATTCCATCTTCTTCGCCTCCTCCTATAGATATCTTCTTCTCCAAAACGGCGTCGCCGACGATATTTACCACGCGCTCATTACAGTTGGGGATTGGCTCCTCGAACCGTATTTTCGAACCGGTAAGGGTTTCCAATTGCTTGATTATGGAGCCGGAGTTCCCAATCACGCCGCCAGCAGTGTGGACGTGGCATAGCATGCGGAACGCCACCTGCGCCACGGCGAGGGTGTTATTGGGGCCGCCACCGCGGGAGGAGGAGTTTCTATGACTGTTCACCTGTTGCTTTGCTTCGGATTTGGTGGTCTTCTGAGAGAGAAAAGGAGCCTCCTCCATTTCAATTGATGTTAAGTAAATGTATGCATAAGTGAGATTGTAGGAGTGGCGGTGGTGGCAGCGGCCGGCGGAGGCGGGGTTCGCCGGCCGTGGGATAAGGGGCTCGGTGGGAAATACAGATGTCGTGTGAGCGATTTGCAATTGGGAGTGTTTGGATGTTGATTCACATTCCTCCAAGATAAATTAATTTGACGGTTTATTGGATTAGTGGAATGCTTATTTATAAATTAGGTTAGCAGATGATTTGGTGCCTTGCGTGGTGTGTCATTGAGGGAAGGAATGTCTTTACACAAAGCCAGTGTTTACGACAGATTTTAGTGGTTTCTACTTTTAGTTAATTTTTGTTCCTATTTAAGAAAAAACGATTGCAGCTATTGTCATTACAAATTTTGTTGAATACATTCATCTTAATGCTAAAATATTTTGTCATATAAAGTATTAATAAAAAATTCATGCGAAAAGAAGATTTGTACTACTCCAAAATCAGTTTGAGTGCACAGTTCCGGTGCGTAATTGATGTGTAATTAATACTCCATTAATCTAAATTAATATTATTGTTTAAAAAATATGCAAAATGCACCATCCAACTGTTGTATTTGTATATGAAATTTTGCCCAAAACATATAATATTATTTGAGTGATAATAGTAATTTTTTTTTTTTAGATATTCTCATGTGAGAAATATTATTACATCATGTAATAAAATCATTTTTATTTAAGGTAAGTTGGACTTGGTTGATAGAAGAATCAAATCAATGAGGTTTTGATGAAACACTAATAATTCCCATTGTATGTCAAATTTATCAAATTCTCACCTTCCAAAAAATCATTACATTGTTAATAAAACCAGTTGATTATGTAACTGCTAAAAAAATCATTATATCGTTAATAAAAACAGTAGTATTAAAAATACATTAAAAACTATTAGCAATAAAAACTTGTGAAATTAAAGTGTCACTTATTCAACTGGATAGCACACATTTTTGAGTTTCTTACGGAATAAAGGGCAATAATATTATTGTAGAACACATATTTCACATTTGGAGTAGAAAGTAAAGAAAAATAGAGAAAATAAGATACTAGATAATTAAGTTTTATTAGTATTGATGAAGGAGCGGAGGATGCGAAAGGTAATTAACTCCGAATAAATGGCCATTAAAGGCGCATTAGATGATAGGGTGGCCCAGAAAAGTATTAGTAATGGAGTATTAAACAAAAAAGAAGGATAATCCAATTCCAGGCATTATGAAGAAGATGAAGGTGGTAGTAGTTTTAGGGGCAGTGTTGGCGCTTAGGCTGCTTGTTTTGGTACTATCCCTATCCGGAGATGTTGTAGAATTATCAGAAACTGGTGTTTTGGTTGACCTTGAATCTGCACCCTCCATCTTGAATATCTTCGCGTCTGCCGAATCTGCTGCCAAATTCAGTAACGCTGACAACCAAAAATTCAATATACATGAGATTTTTACAGTTCCAGTTGCAATAAAATTCAAGATCCGTTTTTGATCAAACATGTATGCTTGTCTCATAAGACGTTATTTTTGTGTAATTAACTCCATAAAAATCCCTAAAAATGGGCTTAATCACATACATTCTAATTCTATCAATAAACATATAAAAAGCACAAAAATAAAAAATGCTTACTTGGGCAATCAGAGATTTTGGCATCAATTTTGCAAGCAGCAGGCATTTGAAGAGCCAAAGTGGTGTTAATAGGGAGGCCAAGGTTAGGGTCAGTGCTCTCTTTAATAAGCACACACAGGCACTTTGGCTTCGCGCTTTTGAGTTTGCTTGTGTCGTCGCAACACTCTTTGGTCGGCTGTTTGGCGTCGCCGCTAACAAAGGGGATGCACGCCGCCAGCTCCGCCATCTGATCCGCGCATTCCTTCTCCTCCTCTTCCATTGACGCCGCCGTCACTACTGCAATGCACATCATGCACATGATCATTACACTATTCCTCCTAACTCTTTCCATTTCTTTTCACCTTAATTTGTTTTTTGTTAGTTAATTTCTGGAGTGGAGATGATAATTTTGTTGATGTATTTATAGACTTTGTTTTTGTTGTCTAGTAATTATGTTCCATACCTGATATTTAATGATCACACACACTGAGGCTATCAGCTTTCCTCGAGAATACACCTTATAAATATTCTTCACTAATTTATGTACTACCCACTTCGCCCCATAATAACGTGCACGCTTACTGTTTTCACGTGTTTTAGCGATTGAGTTTTTTATTAGTATTTAAATTTGATGAGAATGTCCTCAGAGCCCAGAGGCAGAGGCAATTATTCGGCCCACGAGTAAGGGATTGTTGAGAGAAATTAAATAAACGAATTAATTTCGAACCACTCTAAAAGTTCGAACTTTTAGATGAGACGAAATTCTTTCATGGTATCAAAGTTTAGGCTCGCCTAGATCCTGGGTTCGATTCCCGTGGAAAGCACTCCACTCATTTAAATTGTCCACTCATTTGGCCTCCTCCCCAGATGACATAGGCAATTATTCGGCCCACGAGTGAGGGGGAGTGTTGAGGAAAATTAAATAAATTAATTAATTCTCACCCTCTCTACAAGTTCGGACTTTTAGATGAGGCGGAATTCTTTCAATCACCCAAATGAGGGGCAACTGGCCAACAGTATGGATAGAAAAGTTTCTTGTCTCTCTCTTATAAAAAAAATCTGAAATATTCACGGTAAAAGTACTCGTCATGACAATATATAGTACTCCCTCGTCTCATACTTGTTTGGACATTTATCATTTTGATCCGTCTCTCATTTGTTTTCCTTTCTCTAAATGGAAATAAAACAACATTGTTTTTTAGGCATAAAAGCCAAAATAGTTCCATAACTTTTCACATTTTTCAAAATGGTCCCAAAAAAGTTTGATGTACGAAATCGATCTCAAATTTACGTGAATTGTATCATTTTCGTCCCAAATTCTCTGGAATTGAAGTAACGACGTCATTTTTTGTAATGTGTCTTATATGTGAGCATTAAATTTGGAGGTTTCCGGCTGAAATGCATGATAAAAAAATGGTGTGGTTTCATCAATTTCTGCGAATTTGAGACGAAAGTGGTACACTTCGCGAAGAATTGAGATCAATTTCATAAATTAAACTTTTTGAGACTATTTTAAAATTTTTGGAAAGTAATGGGACGATTTTGAATTCTATCCCTTGCTTTTTAAAAAAAATTATATCTCCTAACATTTAAAAAATTACTAAAAACCAATCAATTTATTCTCTCATCCATTTTGATAATAAAGAAGAAAGATTTATAATATCCTCAACTGAAAATCACTTTTTCCTCTTAAATACCGTGTAAACAGTAAATGTTCAAATGAATATGAACGGGGGAGTACTATACAATTTTTGACCAGGTTATATTTTTTCCCTGATCATTTTGTTGCCGAGTTCTTAAAAAGCATTAATGCGCCTTGATAAAACTATGAGCAATGAATACGGAGACCACGCTCCCAAGATGAGCATTGAGAAATGCAATTCCGTTTTTCAAGAAATTATTATTACTATTATCATGCAACCATTTGAGTAACAATGAGGTGGATCTAGGATGAGTTTTGACCAATTTCGAAACCCGTCCGTCAAGAATTTTTGAACTCGGGTCCTGTAACGTGGACCCGGATCCAACTCCGTCCCCACTCTATTTGATTTTATGCTACTTTGAAATGATTTTAAAATGTAAAATATTCTCATTTTGACATTATTAAATAATAAATTGATAATAGTGCATTATTTAAGTTGCTTAGAGTCTGAATATTTATATTTTATTGTGAGTTGTTTGCATATTTTTTAACTTATATGCACTTTAATGGGTTGAAAACTCGTTTGATCTTTTGTTCGAGTTTTTAAGTGAATTTAGTGTCTTTTAGGAGGAATAGAAGTGTTGGAGAAAGACACAAACATCAGTCATGAAGTTTTGGATCGATTTTTACCCATTACAGCCCACACTTGAGGGTCCAGTGTGGACCGAAATCTGGAGCTTTATGGGCTAACGGACATTAAACTTTTTCCAACCCAAATTTCAGACCTTAAAAGACCACTTAATTAGGGTTCTGTCTTGATTATGTTTTCGTGTATATTCTCTTCATAGAACACTCTAGAACAACCAGCTAGCGTATTATTGAAAACCAATACTCGAACAAAGTACTGCAGAACTTCAACATGCTTGAATAAATTTCATCTTATCTAAAAGTTCGAATTTATAGAGAGGTGTGTAGTTAATTTTTTTTATTTAATTTCTTTAATACTTTTTCTCGTGTGTTGAATTTTCTTACTCCATTATTGGGAGGAGGTCCATCGAGTGTGGAGTTGCTTTCAGCGAGAATCGAACCATGGTGTGAGCCATAAGACCATGATACCATGAAAGAATTTAATCTAATCTAAAATTCAGAACTTGTAAAAAGATATGAAATCCATTTTTTTATTTAATTTTCCTAACAATGCTGATAACTCATTAATTGAGTTGCATCTTTCTTTTTCAAATAAAAAATTAAAATAATAAATGTTTTAAAAATTAAATAAAGATATTCATCAGTGTATATATTAATTTAATTAAAGGGAAGTTTACAAGTTTTGCTAATATAATTTAAGGGGATCTTTGCTTCAAGCCTTCAGCATATACAACTTGCGGTATTTAATTTAGCTAGTTTTTGCACCATTTCATTATCACAATAAGGATGTGTTTTGAAACACTTAAAAGCGTTTTTTCCGTAAAAAGACTTATTTTCAAAAAGTTGTGAGATGGAAATTTTAAAAATAAGTGTTGAAAAGTTATTTTAAGTGTTTCAAAACACACCTCATAAAAGAAGCCGGAATTCATGAAATGGAAATTAAGCCGGTTGCTATAACTTTGATAGTTGGAGGGGAATTGCAAATTGATTTGAAAACTTCGAAATTCATCAGTTTTTGTGATATATATTTATTTTTCACGATGGTTGATGCTTTTCCCCTTTAACTTCAACACATCTTTTGCTTTGTCTCAAATAATGTTTGAACATATATATTCAAATTTCAAGACTCGGATAGCTCGAGCTCGTGACCCAACACACTGAGTTGATCCTGACGTCGCGTCATTTAAAATAGATAAATTCAACAAATGGTTGATTTAATTTTAAGAGACTGGGATTCATGCCCTTCATTTTTCATAAGATATTTTTTACACGAAAAAAATTTGTGTGAACTCGATTTTTTTAGTATTACTGTTATATACAAAAATTCTCACTGTTATGCATAAAAATTATTACTATTATGCATAAAAATAATATTTGTTTAGAAAATATTTTATATTTTTTAACAGTGAAAATTTTTATACATAACAGTGATGATTTTTACTCATAAAAGTGATAAAGTTTATGCATAGACTTAGTTCACGGGATTGTTACTCTTTTTACACCCATTTCATAGGAAATTGAGTTTTTATTTTTTACCCAATTATAATATTAAAAGACATAAATACCCCCGTTAACAAAATAAAACCACCCATTTACCCAAATCTGAACATGCGTTTGCCCAATTTCATTATTTCACCGAAACAATCTCAGATCTCCATCGAATTCCAAAAAAAAAAAAAGAGAGAAACGCACCACGACGACGTCGTTCGACATGATGTCGTGGGCCAGAAATTGTTTTGCGTTTTCAAATGAGTTTGAGTTTGAGTTTAGTCCTCTAATATACAGGATACTCCAAAAAATATTATCGTACATAATCGGATTCTTAGCGGGAGCGGGTGCGATTAGCATAGGATTTGCACCCGATGTGCCACGTGGCGAATTTTGAAAAAAAAAAAAAAAAAGGATACACGCACCGGGCACGTTTATGACACGAATCCGGTGCGTCTTGGGTAATTTTGAAAAAAAAATTATGGGGCAATTACCTTATCAACACTCAAAGTCAGTAAGTCACTAGTCTCACCACACAAACAAAACTCACCACACGAACATAACACACCATCGCCTCCTTTCTGCTTTTTTCACGTTGTGTCGCTTCCAACATTCTGTATATTGTTATTTTCATATATTTTACAGGTATAATATATAATAAAATAATAAATAAATAGACGTATCCTTGCCAAATCGCATCCTGAATTTTTCAAAAATCTGTATCCCCGTATCCATATCGCGTCGCCCCCGCACCCACGCCTGTGCTGTTGGGTTTATTCTTGAAAGTAAGTTTTTACTTTGTATAATCAGACTGAATTTCGGACTTATTTACTGAAATAAATTGTTTATCACTGATGCTTTAAATATCATCGAATGTTACATATATTTACTGCATAACTGTTCAATAAATAATACGTGTTACATTGTAGTTAATTTAGTGATACCAGATCACAGAAGATTAAATTAACAGTCTCTTGTAACTAAAAATACATCATTCACGACCTAGATGGAAATGAACAATCCATCGCGAAAGGTTGAAGTGTAAGGCTCAGATTGGTTTGTCTTGACCAAAAGATTACACTAGTGCATGTCTAGTGCACTGAAGAGGACCTACAGGAAGATAAATTCTTCAGAACTGAACTAGGAAGAATTAGACTTCAGTGGTTCGTTATTTCTTAATCTTCGTCCCTTAAATAGGATCGCGTGTGGTTAGTAATTATTGCTTTGACTTATTACGGGAAGAGAATCAACGAGATTCAATACTCTATATCTTGGGCAATATTATTGGTCACATGCGATTGCTAAGATTTAATACGGAGAATCGTGTGCAAGTACGCTTGTTCGATTTGCCCCCTTGGGAGGTTCATAAGTTTTATCATACCAAATCTTGCAAGTGGAACTAGTTTCCGGTATGGATAATAATGTTGAATCATTCCTTTACCAAGGATAAAAGATATTAATTAATGGAAGGCTATTTAAGTGGCTTTAATTAATTAATGGGCTATATAATCTTAAACACGGGAAATAATAACCGGGAGCCATATTAACTGTAATATGGGTTAAGATGGATAGTGCAATATTAATTATGTAGTGGGATTAATTAATATTTATTGGCTTGAATAATATTGTGGCTCAATATTGATAATTCAATGTCCATTGGAAGGTTAAATCTTAATTCTCCTAAAGGTCCCTCAAGTAGCCCAACATAAAGTCCAATAACTGAAAAAGGTGTTTAAAAATAAAATAAATATTTGTTGCTATTTTTTCATGAATTTCGAAAATAGTAAATAAAATGGGAGAAAAATTTTATTTGAATTTTGTTATGGAATGAAGATATGTATTCTTGGAATACAAGATTATCTCATTAAATTCAAGAAATCTCCCACTTGGTTATTTACTATGAGATTTCAAAAATTTTGAATATTTAAGGAAAATAAAGATTTTCTTGATTTTCTTGAAAAGATATTATGGAATATATGTATTCTTGCAAAACAAGTATATTTCATAAATTCAAGAAGATTCAAATCTTGGATTCTTTTCTCTTAAGATTTTCGAAATATGTCATAACAAGAGGAGTTGGGATTTTTGTGGAATATTTTAATTATGGAGAAAAGAATATATGAGATATATTCAAGATTTCTTGGAGATCAAGAAAAAGATTTTTCCATATTATTTTATCACTAAAAATCGGCCACTACACCTCTATAAATAGGGGATGAGTGTTTCATTCCTAAGTATAATTTCATGTGCTGGAAAAATTAGTAAATCCACAAAGGTGGTGCAACAAATTTTATTTTCCCTTTGGTTAATTGTTCGCGAGCTTCCTTCCACCGGATTGTCGAGCAAGGACTAGGGAATACTTGGGAAGGTCTTTTGGTGTGTTTTCATTGACGAGACCATTGTCATTCCAAGAGGTAAGTTCACGTAAACTCGTAGTAATTCATCGTAGGATTTTCGTGAATTGTTTATATCATGATTTGTTGTTGAATTATTATTTGAATTAATATAGGATTAATTCATGCTAGTAATAATTGTTAGAATTAAATTTGTAATTAAATATTCATCCCGAATAGATCCAGGGCAATTAATTCCCCAACAAGCTGGTATCGAGCATCGGTTTAGACTCTGAATTTTAAATTGTAATTTAATTCGTTTTCATTAAATTTAAAATTGGATAGTAGAATTTTTAGATCTTTTTTTGCGGTATCCAATTGTCATGGAATTTAATGTGTTTATTTATGCATGAATATAAATTGTGGTTTTTAATTGATTCGATTCGAATTCGATTTTTTGCCTCGTGAGAAAAATCACGAGTAGATTAGAATTTATTTGATTTGATCAATGTAATAGATAAGATCTAGGTTTATTTATTTTTTTGTAAATAAAATTGGAAAAGGAGGCGGAGATGAAGAATTAAAAAGCAGGATCGAAGTGGGCATAATAAAGATGTCAAGGAAGGTGGAACCCATTGTTTGGATCTGCCCGCGAATCAATACAGCCGGAGGGGCGAGGCGGAGGGTGTGAAATATTCATGGCCACGGGAAGAAGGGCACCATTATGCTCATGGCGACGGCGGCACGCCGCCGAGGGTTACCTCTTATTTGCGCGCCAAAGATTTCCTTAACGGACGGGGAGTTTTGGCGGGCACTCGGGCCACCGGTTGGTCGATGGCGTGGATTGACAAGGCATTTTTTTAAGCGGTCAAGTGGGAGCTTTTTGAGACAAAGCGATGAAGAAATTTATAAAGACGATTTCTCAAGATCAAGACATGACAAAATTAACCATGACAATTGGATAAATGTGCCCAATATGTTTAATTTTTTTTGTCTTGATGTTTATCGTATTTATGCTTATTTAAATTGTGTTTAAATTTGCGATGCATGAGAAAATATTTTGAAAAATCTCACTTTCGAAAATTACTAAGTATGCTTAAACAATTAATTGACAATTTTATTAGGATAATAAAATTGAATTAATTTTGACCTCCATGATTTATTTATTTGTGAATTCTTTTGGAGAAATCCCCTAATTTGGGCCGGTTAAAAGATAATTTTCACATGAATAAATTCCAAAGCGGATGATTGTTGGATTATTCTTAGTGGCGGCGGCGACCCTCCCCAATTTGAGGCTCGATCAAAGCGAAATAATAATTTCAGATTTAATCATGGTTATTACTTAGGTATAAAATTGATATGCATATACTTCCCCAAGTCCCTGTCAATCTTATATTGGAGGGAGCCAACTATTAATCTGGATATTAAAGGTTTAGAATCGTTCTTGTTTGTAACTTTGCTTGAATGTGTTTAAATAATGACACACCCCACGTGACTTATTTAAACTGTTTTTGAGAAATGATGCATGTTCATATTTTTTGAGATTTTAATATGAAACATGTGATCGAATTTTTGTGATATATTTGTGCTTATACATATTATTATTTATTTCAGGTTCATCATGTCTCAACCTTTTAATCCATTCAATATACTTAAAGACAATTTGCTTCTTGGTGAAGACTTTGTTGATTGGAGTCGTAAACTTACTATTGTCCTCATTTGCACAAAGCCATAATGGGTTCTCACTACACCTAAACCGAGAAAAAAGCGAATGATGAGTCAACTAAATCGGTTAAGAAAAAGTATCTTGTTGGGAGGGCGTTCAGCGAAATGGCAAAGTGTACCATCTTGGCTTCAATGTCCGGATGTGTTTGCAAACACCAACACCCGAGCGTTGAGACGTGCAGGACATCATGGTAGTCTTAAGCGATGTTTCAACATCGAGAACTTTGTGGCTCGTCGGATCACCATGAGGACTTACTCTCTATGAAAATGGTGGAGGAACGCCCGTAAAGCACGTTCTCGGATGATGGCTCACCTGTAGGTCGAGCGGGTTAAGTGAATCACAGGGGAGGGTGAATAGACTTCAAAAACTTTTTGAAAGCGGATATTTCGAAAGGAATCGGTTTGGTCGATTTTCGGTCGGTTCGGTAACTATCGATTTTTTGAAACTTAAGTTTTACCCGTGTGAAAAACCGGTTAGTATAAATCGATTCAAGTTTTATCTTTTTAATCGGATAAAAATTTGGTCCGTCGGATCGAAGCTTGGTCTTTATCGATCTTAACTTAGAATGTAAATGCGATGTGAGGGTTAATCAAGCGATAAAAAGCTAGCCAAGATTTATAGTGGTTGGACAAACCGGTCCTACGTCCACTCTTCCCTTTCACAAGGGCACCAACTTTAACCGACTTAACCGATGGACTTAGTTTAGTGTGTTAGTCCAACACAAAGACACCAATGGATGTTTTAAGAGTTCTCACTCAACCGATCCCGAAATCGATCTTAGAAACCCTAGATCGAAATCTTGCAAAACAACTTATCCTAACTTGGGGTTTGGGTAAGATTGTTGAGGTTCCAACTATGAAATCTTTCCTTGCGTCAAAGCGATTTTAAAAGCTAGATGAAAAAGATTTCTTGCTAAGAACTTATGGGATGAACACAATATAAAATAAGCTTGTTGTTGTGTTCTTGATGCATGAAATCGACTATAGTTTGAGCTTCTTGATTATGTTGTTTGTCCAAGCATTTCCGTGTTTCACTCTGAAGTGTGATCCCATATTTATAGACCTTGAGATCAAAAGCCGTTGGAGAAGCAATTTGAATCTCGAGGGCATATTTTAATTTGGCGGGCTTGATGTGGCGTCTTGGGGCGGCGTGGTAAAAAAGCGTGAATGTGTATTTTATAGCCGTTTGAGAAAGCAACATCGAATCATGATGTAAGGCTTCTGTTCATACGTGTCTCTTCCTTATTGGATGGAAGCCTTGCTGCGTTGTTGTTCCAACTAAGGTTGGTATTCTTCTTGTTTAGATCAAGACGTAAGATGAAACATCGGTTTTTCATCTTATGGTGATCGTCGAATCGATCTACGATAATATGTTGTCTTAGCTTCAACTGGTGACTCTACCGATGTGGGTCTTCCGGTCTTATCTTACGGAAGTCATCGATCTTTTGTCTTGACTTCATTGAAGTTATCCGAGATCGATTCGATCGATCTTCCGTTCGGGTTTAACGTTTATTTATGCGGATTATTTCGAAATCGACCTATACATATTGAGTTTAATATGTGACCTATCTATACATCGGTTTTTCTATACAATCATTATGAAAAATCATCGGTACTTGGATTTGGTTCTTACTAATGTGTTTTTTGGAACTTTCATCAAAACTATAAATTTCCCAACAATTTCCCTTTTTGATGAAACCAAAACACCGAGAAACCAAGCAGTTGATAAGTATAGAAACGATTAAAAGCAAGTAATCGAATTAAAGAGATTTTGTCTTGGGATCGAAAAAAAAATAAACTTTTCATTAGATATGATGATTACATGTTACATCGAGAAAAGTTTTGAATATAAAAGCGGTGATCCCTAGGCGTCTTACGATTCTTCACCTTGGGCTTGTATCCTTGGCATTTCTCTTTGGTCTTGTGGAACGTTGAAAATCGATAGAGTTTCCATTTGACATCGGTTATGCGCACTTGATCGTTATATGCGATTTGCTCAAGATGTCAAAAGTAGAATCTCTCAAATTTGTCAAATGAGCCATCTGCCTTCTTTGAGTATATTATTAACAGATCATACTCTTGGCGAGATATCTTTACATTTATAAGCTTGGCCTCATTTTCCGGATACTTGAAAAATGCGGATATTTATACGTAACGGTTGAGAACTTCATCATCTGGTGATTCTTCTTTTGGAACAAGATCAAGGACAAAGGCATCGAAGCCATTCACTTCGATCTTATTCCATTCCTCAAACCTCTTAGCGTGTGGCGGCGGTTTTTGGTATGATCTGTCATTTCTTCTGGGCTTGGCGAGGTTACAGTGCGAGATTTTCATAATCCTTTCTTAGCCCTTGATTTGAAACTGTTTCAACCCTTACCCTTGTGCGTTTTTTAATCTTCTTTCTTGATTCATCATTCTTTGGACAATCTTCTATAGCTCCTCAATTTATCATAGTAATTGGTGACTTTCGGTGACTTTGCGATGGCGGTCCAGATTTTGATTGACCTTTTTCTTGCAATTGAGCTTTGTCCATGGGCCTTATCTTCGATGTCGAGTTGGTTTCTCAGATCCTTCCCTTTTTGGTTTGATCAAAAAAGCGCATTGAGTTCGAGACCCAAAGTTATTGATAAACGATTTAGATCATTAGCGAGATAAAACGAAGTTTGAGTTTGTTAGATTACGAGCGGTTTATGTCGGCTCTGTCTTGGCGATTTCCATTGTGCTTGAAGAGTGTCCAAATCATTTTGTCAAATTTCTCTTCGATAACTCGAGCCTTTTTAAATGGCGTCGAGAAAAAAAAGATTGATTTTGATCCATTGTTTGACTTGTCATTTTTGAGATTTTGTAAGCTCGGCGGAACATGGTGGTCATGGAACGATCTGATTCGATTTGTTTGAGACTAATTTGTCTCGATCGGTTAACACTTTCAATTTCGGGAGATCTTTGAGACAAGATCGATCTCACGAAGTTGATTGGTGATTTGAGATGTAGGAATTGGATCCATCACTTGATCGAGGTTGATTGTTTGTGCCTCGGTGGTTGGTCGTGAAGCTGACACCAGTTCACTTTCATTGTTGCATTCTCCATTTCGGCGTCATTTACGGAGCTTCTTGGCGATCTCGAACTTTTCTTCTTCCGCAATTCCAACTTCCCCGTGGATCGAGCTTTCCGCATTTATCGGATATTATTTCGGTGGTGATCCTTTGCTCATATCGAAGTCAAAATCTGCGAACTCAAAGTTCAACAAGTAAAATAAGATGCTTTTAATCGAGATCTCTCGGTGAGGAAGACTTCTTCTCTTATAGCGGGATGGGCGACGGGTTTGAATCGTCTCATCAATCTCTCGTTCAATTCTTAATCGACCATTTTCCGGTGATGGTCTTTGTTGATCTGAATTGAAATTATCATCGGATACATTGGATGAGATGTGGAAACGGAAGTTATGCGATTGGTTCGACTGCACTGTTGTAGTGGCGGTTTATCTCTGGTTCGGAGTTCATAAGCGGTGAACTAATTCGCGGACCGTGCAGCGGTGAATAAACGAGGTTGAGAAATAGATTTATCGGTTTGTGCTTCTACCCGGATCGATTTGGCGAGCCCTCGGGTTGAAAGCTTACATCGATTCGTTCTTTGTTGCAAGAGACCGTTCATATTTTTTCTTCTTGACTCATCTTCTAGTCTTTAGAGTCATGGTAGCTTGCTTTGCTTTCTTTGGCCTCTTCTCGCAGGCCTTCACGATTTTCGTTTCTTTTTACGTGGAGCGGCCCCGGGTGTGGATGAAAAACTTCTTTGCTCTTTCCTTTCTTGGTTTTTGTTGGAGTGGGCTCCTTGTTCGTCTGGTGCCCATATATAAGCGAAGTTGATGAGAAGAAGGCATTGTAGGACTTGATCCATTACGATTCCATTCGGGCGCTTGGCGGTTTGTCCTTCAATATAAGCTGCAACCTTGTTGAGATTCTTGACTCTCTTTTTAAGAAAAACACACACTGGATTCATTGACTCAAATTTTTTCGTGTTCTTGGAGCAAGATGGCTTCGAGGAAGCCGTGCCAATTGATGTTCGAGCCCCATCAATTATTTTTTGCCATCTTTGTACATTTTGGTGATGTGAGAGCAACGGGCTAAATGAGATTCCCATGATCGTTCTTGATGAGAATGTCAAACAACGATCATACTTTCTTTTGAGCATTGGCACGATGAATCCGGCTTTTCGATGTTTATGCGCCTCTCTTAAGAGCTCCTCTCTACGATTTCTTCGTCCTCATTCTCCCTGAAAGTGTGCGGGTGAGATTTGCCCTTTTAGTAAGCTGAGCAGGGCGAAGTGATATACGCATTTGTCGATCGATTTCTTCTCAGATTGATTCGACATCGGTTCGTCTCTGGTTTTTTGTATCCACACTCAAATTTACGCAAGAATTGAAGTGCTTCATCTTTTGCATCTTTGGATTGCGATGGCGAGCAATATGTTTCGATCCGGCCTTCTTCGAAATTTGTTCCACCTCCGTGGATTGAGAATCCTCGGTGGTTCCAAATTGAGCGAACTTATCCTCAGATCTTCGTTGCGGTTCGCATAGTTGCACATGATCTTTCCTAGTCCATGAGTGGCCATCTCTGGTGAGATAGACTCATTAAATTTGTGCATAATCAATATCAATATCATCTTCTGCGGAAAACAAAAAGCAATGAAGCATAAATTCGAAAAAACAACTTTTTGAAAACAATGTTTTTATCGGAAAGAAAGATTCATCATTAAGCTTAAATGAAAATATTACCGATTCAAATTTTCGGAGAAGATTTTGAACTCTAAGAAATCGTTTTTGAAACGTAGAAAAAAAATTGAAAGTAATGCAAGTTTGTGAAGCGGAAAAACTCGTAAGGTTTGATGAATCTTATATAGGCGGAGGAACAATAAGACAAGATTTTGAAGATCAAACGTTTTGAAAAGATTATGCGCTCAGTTGAAGCGGTTTTGATCGTAGGTCGGGGAAAAACGCGTAAAAAAACTTTTGGATTTAAAAAGCACGATCAAATAGCGGTTAATACATGTACCCCGCGTCGCATTAAATGATTTGCGAGTACACGTCCACAAGGATAGTGGGTACAAGAAGGGCAAATAATATCGAATACGATCAGATAAATAAGTAAAGAAACAAGAAAAAGAGATCGAACGGTTGGTGATATTGTCGGTCAATATTACTTGTCAATGTTGATTCCACTTGTTGATCTTAATCATTAAGCCTTAAGGATCCTTTCAACCCGATCTTTTCAACAGATCGATTTGTTGAAACTTCAAGCTTAGTGATCTTTCCTCGAATCGTCGATTTCCTTTTGATCCTCCTTGATGGTTGAAGTTCCCCTTTGATGATATTTAAATTTATAGATCGATATATTGGATTTATTGGAGTTTCAAGCTCGGTGATCTCTCATCCGATCATGCTCGTAAATGTCGAGTTTTTGGTTGACCTCATCGATTCTTTTGATTAAGCCAATTCTTGGGATAAGTGTTACCGCCAAAACTTAGTCTTGAGTAGTAGCTTCTATTCCCTAAGTAGGCGTGATTGACATGCGTAAAAATAAATGCGAATCTCTTCGATATGTCAATCAACCGTAAATTTATCAATTATCGATCCGTGATTTCTACATTTGTTTTTTGATGCAAATTTCTCGGATAGGCTTCTTGAAATGGAAATTGCATTTGCATCCTTGCTTGGCCTCTATAAATTGGACCAATGTTTTTACACAACATCACCCATTCACCATACTTATCTTCTTTGTAAGAATCATGTATCTTGGTGAACCCTTGTTTTTAAATTGAGACTTAGGCAAACACTTTTACACCCTTTTATTTGGTTTCATCTTCTCAAATCAACCCCTTTGCATCCCTTATTCTTTGTTTTCTTCATCATCTTCGATTTCACATACGATTCTTTGCCAAAGCTTCTCTACCACCGTGGCGGGCGGATCTTTGTTGCAAACCGAGAAGACACTTCTCCTAACCGTATGCACCTTGTCAGGTGTCTATCTGGATAGCGTAACGGAACCATCGGACTTAATCACGGTATAAAATATATCGACACATGTGCCCATGAGATCTGACGACCAACTCTTTGGCACACGTGCTCCAAAATTTGGAGAGCCCTACTACACTTCACTTTAGGGCTCGGGCTTAGAATCCTATCAAGGCCTCTGTCGCTCCGGTTTTCTTGATCTTGACTTTTGCGACCGCCTTGGGATTACATTGTTCTTTAAAGCCTCTCTCACCCCTTGTTAAGTGGGGGAAAATGAGAGTTTAAAATCTCTCTCTTTCCTTCCTTACGGGGTTAGGATGAAGGTTTAGGGTTATAGGTTTAGGATTTTGGTTAACATTTATGTCTTGACCTCAAGGGTCTTCTTGTACTTGTAACTTTCGTAATGTAACCTCACCTTCGGGTTTTTATCAATGAAAAGTTACATTATTTCATCGTTGTGTAAATTCACCTTTCTTATGCGATTGTTAGCTCTTAATCTACGAATCTTGCTTGTTGAATATCAATTTAAATCGAATCACAAAAAAACTATAACCAAATTGATTTAATCGGATAATCCTTTAAACCGAGCATTTTCCTTTAATCGATAAACCTTGAATCGATCGGTTCCTTTAAACCGATAGACTTTAAATCGATAAACCTTGAAAAATTCCTTTAAAATCGATAGACTTTAAATCGATAAACTAAAATCGATCGGTTCCGATGGATCGGTAGCGTGTAAGTCGATCGATTTTAGTTTATCGATCTCTTGAGATCAGTTAAGATACCAAACTCAATCGATTTCTCTCGATCTGGTTAGTCTCTTAAAATTTACGAGAACATTCCATCAAACATTGGTGACATTTCTCCAAGATCTAGAAGTCCTACAGCTTCGTTGCATAAATCTCAATCGATCTCGGTAGTGGCTTGGTTAGAATATCATTTTCCTATACGTATATCGGTATGAATCTTTTCCATTTCGATATTCTTCTTTTCAACGTGATCTCTTATGAAGTGGTGTCCGACATCCACATGCTTGCATCTTGTATGTAGAACCCGGGATTACGAGTGATTGCAATAGCTTATTATTGCATCACGCGAGGAACGCGTTCTTAGCTACAATGTTGTAATCCCAATGGTCGAGGAATGACTTTCCTGACCATATAAGGTTGTAGAAATCGATGTCCGCTTTTTGAAAACCACGAGATCGATTTTCTTCCTAATGACATGACGAGGTTGATCGGTCGATCTTGCAACCTCCATGTCGGAAATCGAATAACTAAGCTCTTGATGGGTAGAATAAACCAAGGTTTATTGTTCCTTCAGATAAGAAAATCCGCTTACTTTGGGTGGTGATCATTGGATTTGCTTGAAATCTTGCACATACACCTCTTTTCCAAAAGTGATATCGGATCCAGGGTATAATAGAGATCAATGAGAGCCCTATATTCTTCCGATTTGTTTTCGACCGAAATTTCATCCGGATCCGTCTTGAATCCGGTCATCATAGAATTTTTGGCTTCCTTACTATTTTGAACTCCAAACTTAGCCAATAGATTCCTAGTGTACTTTTGGCGGATGAATATCCATACGTACTTTTGTTTAACTTGGAGACCTAGAAAGTAATTCATCGACCCATCATGGACATCTCGAAATCGGTTCTTTGAATCTTTCACATAGGTTCTTGTTAGGAGATCCAAGAAGATGATGATCACGTAAATCTGAACCATCGAATATCTTCTCCATCTTCTATTCGAATAAGGTTACGTCCTTTGTTCCTTTAGTGAACCCACTTTTCGATCAAGAAGCGAGAAGTGTATCATACCAGCTCATGAACTGTTTTTGAACCATAAAGAGCTTTTTTCTTAAACGATACACTTGGTTGCCCTTTTCAAAGCACGGAGGTTGTTGACATAAACTTCCTCTGCTAGTACCCGGGTTTAAGAAAAGCACTTTTCGTCCATCGATACAGTGAACCCTACGTGGGGAATATATGCGAAAAAACCCGAATGGCTTCAAAGGCGGCGGCGGTGCAAAGGTCTCATCGTAATCAATTAAGCCGAAGGAATATTAGCAACAAGTCTTGCCTTATTTACGGTGATAACATTTTTCTCATCTCTCTTGTTCTTGAAGATCCATTTAGGTGCCAATTAGAAAATTCGGCTTTCTCTGCGCATTTAGAATCCGGTTTGCGTCTTGTAATGCTTCCTCTATAGTAGTTGGTTCCTTCATGATGCGGATACTTGAATACATGGCACTTTCCAATCGATGTCTAGTTTTTAATTTTATCGAGCCGGGTCTCCGATTATCGAATCGGTTGGATGATGGTTATCCGGTCCTTCTTTTCCCGATTTCGTCGGTTTTTGAGAACATCGTCGGTTTTCGATAAAATCTTATTACTAGCGATTGGGAGTGGTGCAGGTTATGGTCCACTTGATAAGAACAAGTCTCGGTGATGTTGGAATCATCATGTGCGATGTCATGTTCGTGAGAAACCAGTTCCCCGAAGGATGGTTCGATTCAATCTCGGTGAATCGGCTTTTTCATCGGCAGTTGTTCGTACCTTAGGATCCGATTGATCGGTGAATCATTAGATCGGAATGTAAATTGATCTGATTTCGATCCTTTTTCATGATCCATTTTACGAATATCGGGGTTACGGTAGATCGGTACTTCTTCCGAAGGATTTCTCTTGATCGGAAGATGCTTCATCAAAAATTTACATGGGGTGTTTCTTCCACAACTAGGGTTCGTTTGTTTGTAGACCCGAAGGCTTTGCTAGATGAGAATACCCTAGAAATATACCCTCATCGGACTTGGCCTCAAAAACTTTTTCCCATTGTTGTGTATGAAACACTTTTAAAAACATGGAAGTAAGAACACGAGGTTTTTTCCATAGTTCATAAAAGTGAGCCTTAGTCGAGGAGACATCATTACTGCGTATGGCATGCGGTGTTGATTCTTACCTTGAGAAAGCGGTTTGGTATCGCATGTTAAATTTAACATTGTTCGGCGAACTTCTTTGAGAGTTCTGTTCCTCCGTTAAATTTACTCCATTCTGTTGTGGCGTCATGATGTTTCATCTTTGTATACCAAACTTAGAAAAAATCGGTAATAAAAGAGTTGAAGTGCATGCCTTTATCGATCGATTTTTTTTTGACACCCCTTCTCATTTTGTAAAATTTCGGGTATCTTGGTTGTCGTCTCATTCTTCTTATGTAAGAATATAACCCGAATAAACTTGGAATAGTCATCCACGATTACGAGTGTATTTCGTCCGTTGAGATGGAGGTGTAAGCGGGAGATCCATATGGCATTTGCAAAATTTGGATCTTTGGTGGAAATTCCTTTGAATGAAGCTTTGACTGTTTTCCGCCCGACATACGATACGTATCGATCCTTTGAAACACTTCATTCGGAAGTCCTTCATTAGAGACATCCTAGCTATCTTATTAAGAGTTTTAAAGTTCGGATGACTCATTCTTTTTGTGCGAGCCAAGCTGCTTTACTTTTGGAACTCTTAACAATCGCAGCGCATTTCTTGGACAAGTTCCAATCAATTTGTGTAGATCGTCCCTTTTCTTGAACGAGTTAGCAAAATCTGTTGAGTGACTTCGATTCTTGATAGTGCATTGGATCGAGAACTCAACACTGAATCCGATGTCGCAGAATTGTAAGAAACCGATAATAGGTTGTCTTCGGAAACGAGACTCGGTTACTTGTACATCATCATTCTCTAAGGTTAGAACCCTTTGGTATAACCAAAGTTATCATCACCGAAAAAGTACCGCGGGCCTTTACGTTTCTATGTAGAGGCGAGGAGATGTTTGCTTCTGTCATGTGCCTTGAGCATCACTATCGATGTCCGGATAGTTGCTTGCACACCTCGCTTTGTTGGCGGACCCAATGAACCTACAATCGGATCGGGCTTTAGGTACCCTTTTTCGGATTGGGTCGAGGGGTTAGGTTTGGATTTGGGGATCCATACAAGCGAGCACTTCTATGGTGATCGGTCGGATCGAAGGCTGATTTGTCTCCCATACATCAACATAATCATACTTATCCTCATATCTTTCGATTTGTATGATTACTTGTGTGAACCTTGGATGACTTAGAAGACTTATGATTTAACTTTTAGGTTTGTCTTCTTTTTATCCGGTGTGGTTGGTCTGTGACCTAAATTTCGACTATAGGGGTAAATCTGTTGCTACCATCAAAAGATTCATATCCTTTTTTCATAGATGGTTTTTGATTTACTTGAAGCATGCTTATTAGGCGGTGACCTTGGTTAGGTCTCAGTTAGACTTCCTTTTGTAGGTTGTCTTTTTCGATTTCGATCTGTTGATCGGGTTGAGGTCTCTTCGTAAGAACGGGTTCTTCCGTTGATTCCTCGGTGATGCTTTACCGGTTGGGGTCCATTTACATTTCTTTACGGTTGGCACTTGCCTTTACCCGCTCAAGCGGGTCTCTTACCCTATTAGATACAAGTTTAGCTTTTGGTGTATCTTTTTGAAGAAATTAAATGCGATTACACCTTTTCGAGATGAATCGGTCGGGGCTTTTGAGGATGTGGAGGGTTTCATAGCCAAGTCCTCCTTATCAATCTTTATTCGAAAATAGGCGTTCATGTCTTTACGAGTTTGAGATGATTTTGAAAAAACATCTATTTTCTTGTGATTATCCTCGAGAGGATTTCGGACTTTCATGCATTCGGAATAGCTCATCGAATTTTGCTTGCAAGATTTTGAAGTCACCCAAATTCTTTGTCTGTTAATTTCCATCGATCTTTGATCCGCTTTTCTGATCGAAGCTTTAACTTCGAGAATTTTAAATTCTCGATTACCTTCGGCGATTTGAAGTGATCTAAAGTTGAGGCTTTTCTGAGATCATTTTCTTGACAAAGGCGATTAGAAGTCCTCGAACTTATCATTCTCGAACTTCCACAATAGCATAAGTTTCTCTTTGCATTGGAGATCTTCAATCGAGTAGATTGCTGGTCAATCTCGGCGGGTGTGCTAATGATAGCGGTGTAAAGCGAAGCAAAAGGTTTGGAGGTTACCTCGAATTTGGTCCTTGGAGAGTTCATCATCGTCGACGAGAATATGATCTTCATTTTTCATAAATGTTTCAAAGAAGTCTTCTCTGAGGAGGGGAGTCCTCGGGGCGGAATAAGAATCGTCAATTCTGACGTGTCGGCAACCATGGCTCTTACATCTCTAAAAGCGTTGCTCTCTTTTGTTCCTCTTAAGTGCAGGCGATCTGTGCTATATAGTGACTGCTTCTCCTGATTAAACCGCGCTCGTGATCCACCGTTCCTTTCCTTCCGGGTGAATCACTCCGATGTATGACCCTATCGGTGATTTCCCTTTTCGATAGTAGTCCGAGTTTCTTCTATCGATTGGTTATCTCTTCCTTCCTTCGCCCGTGACTATCTCTTTCCCCTTTCATCTCGTGATCCTTCCGATCATCGGATCACGGTTCTTCACGGGATCTATTATGCGATCTCTGTCTAAATCCTCGGCTATGTTGATAGTCCTTATAAAATCTTCGATACTTACCAAGTTGTATATCGACTTCTCAAGCTTCTTGGTAAGTAAAAGCGATCTGATACTGCGACTTAATATATTTCCAATGGGTTCATTGGCCTTTGTTCTGCTATTGGTTTGCCTTGAAAGCAATCGATTTTGAAGTCGAGGTTTCGGCGGGGACCTCGTCTTCATCGAAACTTGCAACCTCTTTCAATCGAACTCGTGAGCTTTAAGACTCGAGAACAAGCTACTAGGTTTCATTCTTGAAATGTCCGGCAATCTTTGATTCCGTGACCTTCATGTCCCTTCTTGGTGAGAGACCTTAGGATCTTATAGTTGATATCTATATCGGACATCTCTCTACCAAGTTCTCGAAGCTTGTTTATAGACATTGTAATTCTTCCATCGAGTTCGTTGATGGTTTCGTTTAAGCGGCATCTTGTTTCTCGAACTTCACCGATTGAAAATTTGTCTTTTATCATTCATTTCCCGCAAATCTCGGCCGAGTATCCCACATTGCTTTCATGATTTGAGATACTTAATCTTTTCTTTGGTGACCTTATCCATTGTCTTCATGATGATATGTCTTGCAATGGTGTCAGTATCTGATTTTTCTTTCTTACGTGTCCATGTTTTTGGGCTTTTTTTCGTACAAGACTTCGCGTGGGAAAATCCGGATCTCCTCCATTGCGGAGGATTGTCGTAGTAAATGATGATGGGTCCTCTCGATGACTTCCATCATTACGCCAATCGATCGAGCCTAGATGGTTGGACATATATATGGCCCAATCTGCATACTCATCAATTGAGAACGGCGAGATCATGATACATCTGGGACGTGTTATCCATCTTTGAGTGATTTTGGAAAATGAATGAGTTTTTAAAAGCGGTTTTTCAAGATCGATTCGATTGACCACAATGACCGCAGTCGATTGGTCGGAAGAACCAACCGCTCGATACCACTTGTAGGTCGATGTTAAGTGAGGCGAAGTCGGGAGGGGTGAATAGACTTACGAAAAAAACTTTTTCGTGCGGATCGGTGTGTGAAGCGGATGCTTTGTCCAGTCTGAGTGAATCGGTTTGGTCGATAACCAACTTCTTGAGCGCTTTAAAGCGGATCGGTTCGGTAACTATCGAGATTAAGCTGACAAAAGCGGAAGCTTAAGTTTTACCCCGTGTGAAAAACCGGTTAGTATAAATCGATTCAAGTTTTATCTTTTTAATCGGATAGCGAAATTTGGTCCGTCGGATCGAAGCTTGGTGCTATCGATCTTAACTTAGAATGTATCGCTTTTAAGATTGTGCGAAGAGCGATTAATCAAAGCGATAAAGGCACCACAAGATTTATAGTGGTTCGGACAAACCGATCCTAAATCCACTCTTCCCCTTTCCAAGGGCACCAACTTAACCGACTTAACAAATTTGGACTTAGTTTAGTGTGTTAGTCCAACACGATACACCAACAGATGTTTTAAGAGTTCTCACTCAACCGATCCCGAAATCGATCTTAGAAACCCTAGGTGAAATCTTGCAAAACAACTTATCCTAACTTGGGGTTTTGGGTAAGATTGTTGAGGTTCAACTATGAAATCTTTCCTTGCGTACCATGCTGACCCCAAAAGCTAGATGAAAAGATTTCTTGCTAAGAACTTATGGGATGAACACAATATAAAATAAGCTTGTTGTTGTGTTCTTCGATGCGGAAATCGACTATAGTTTGAGCTTCTTGATTATGTTGTTTGTCCAAGCATTTCCGTGTTTTCACTCTGAAGTGTGATCCCATATTTATAGACCTTGAGATCAAAGAGCGTTGGAAAGCAATTTGAATCTCGGCTATTTTAAATGACTCGCCGAGCTTGATGTGGCGTCTTGAGGGCGGCATGAAAAGCGTGAATGTGTATTTTATAGCCGTTTGAGAAAGCAAGAATCCATGATGTCGGCTCTGTTCATCGTGTCTCTTCCTTATTGGATGGAAGCCTTGCTTTTGGTGTTGTTCCTCCAACTAAGGTTGGTATTCTTCTTGTTTAGATCGCAGGCGTATGATAAGATGAAACATCGTTTTTCATCTTATAGCGATCGTCGATCTGACGATCGATCTACGATAATTTGTTGTCTTAGCTTCAATTGGGTGACTCGGCGATGTAGGTCTTACGGTCTTATCTTCCGGAAGTCATCGATCTTCTAGTATTCGAGGTTTGAGCCATGACTTATTTGAGTTATCGACTAGAATTCGATCGATCTTCCATTCGGGTTTAACATGGGATATCACTTTCTTACGATTCTTGGATCGACCTATACATATTGAGTTCCCTCAATATGTGACCTATCTATACATCGGTTTTTCTATACAATCATTATCAATTGGTCTCCTATAGCAAATAATGTAAACATCGGTTAGCTAATGTGTCCGATTTGGTCCTATTACATGTGTTTTTGGAACTTTCATCAAAACTATAAATTTCCCAACAACCTTAATAAACTTGAGGTACTTGGCGCCGAATACGACATCGAGACCCAAATCGATTTCGTGCTCCATTCTCTGCCGAAAAGTTTTGAACAATTCAGGTTGAACTACCAGATGAATAATCGAAGTTCTCGATGCGATCCTATTGCAAGCTTTAAAAGAGAGGCGATATTGAAGCGAAAGAGCCAAAACCTTGGTGGCAAATGGACCTTCTTCTTCTTCTAGGCCAAGGGGTGGTAAGAACAAGAAAAAGGACAAGAGCCACAAGCAAGTGAACTCAAGTGTTGCCAAAGGCAAAGAAAAGGTGAAGGGAGGTGGAGGAGTGAGCAAGCCAGCTAAGGGGAGGTGCTTCAAGTGCGGTGAAAGAGGACATTGGAGGACAGCCTGTTCCAATCCCAAAAGGAATTGAAAGAAAGGTAATCCTCACGCACTAGTTGTTGAAACTTGCTTAGCGGAGTATGCCTCCCATTTATGGGTGGTGGATACGGGATCCACTGATCATGTTTATTTCACTTTATAGGGGTTCAAGCGGATCCAACAACTTAGTGGGAGTAAGATCCTCATCACACTGGGCGATGCACGAGAGTGGCAGCTGAAGCAGTGGGAGAAGTGCACCTGTCTTTTGAAGACAGAGTTTTAATTTTAAGAGATGTACTTTACGTTCCGAATTTTAACTTAATTTCAGTTTCTAAACTTTACCTTGATGGATATTCGGTTACTTTTGATAAAGTTTTTACCATTTCTCTTTATGATAAATTTATCTGTCATGGAACGTTGTCAAGTAATCTCTATACAATTAATCGTGCACACATTCACTTAAACGCATCCTATAACACATCAATCTGTTTTAAAAGAAAAAACGTTCATCGGGGCGTGAACAAAACACTTCTATGGCATCTATTGGGACATATTAATCCAAAGAGGATCCAAAGGTTGGTGAAAGACGGTTCACTAGAGTTTCTCCAAGTTGAACAAATTCCAACCTGCGAATCATGTTTGGAGGGTAAAATGACCAAGATGACAAAATTTGAGCCAATGGGAATAGAGCCAAAGAAGTGTTAGAAATCATTCACACAGACGTATGTGGTCCAATGTCAACCAAAGCAAGAGGAGGTTATGAGTATTTCGTCACTTTTATTGATGACTACTCAAGGTACGGTTATATTTTCCTTATGAAGCATAAATCTGAGACCTTTGAGAAATTCAAAGAATTTAAGGCTCAAGCAGAGAATCATAGGGAAAAACGTATCAAGTCTCTACGATCCGATCGTGAAGGCGAGTACCTCAGCGATGAGTTTTTGAACTACTTGTCAGATGAAGGGATTGCGATCATTAATCGCACCGGAACCCCTCAACAAAAGCGGGGTTGCAGAGCGAAAAAATAGAACTCTTTTTTAGAAATGGTTAGATCAATGATGTGTTATGCGGATCTTCCCAAGTGGATTTGGGGTCATGCCTTGAAACAATGACTTACATTCTCGAACTTGGTTCCATCCAAATCGGTTTCCAAAACTCCCAAAAGAATTGTGGGACGGTATGAAGCCCGGTTTGAGACACATGAGAATTTGGGGGTGTCCGGCCTACGTGTTGGACAAGAAAGCCGAAAAATTGGATCCTCGATCAGAATTAAGGTTGTTTATAGGATACCCCGAGGGAACAAAAGGGTGTATGTTCTATGGTACCTAAGATCAAAAGATGGCAATAAGCACCCACTTTAGATTTTTTGAGGAAGACTATATGAGACCCAGAAGTGAGATTACCTTAAGTGAGCTAAGGGGGCTAACCTCATTGCCAACTGTACAAGATGATATACCAAACGATACACTTTCACAACCGGAACCTCGTCGTAGTGGGAGGGTTGTGAGACAGCCCGAGAGATTCATGGGGATAGGAGAGTCCTCGGACTTGATTCCCGGACAAGATGAATCAGACCCATGGACATATGATGAGGTAATCCAAGACAAGGATGCGGTTTCTTGGCAAAAGGCAATGAAAGCAGAAATGAGTTATATGGATCATAACAGAGTGTGGGAGCTAGTCGAACCACTTAATGGGGTCAAACCCATTGGTTGCAAGTGGGTTTACAAGAGAAAGAGGGGACTGGACGGGAAGGTGGAAACCTTCAAGGCAAGGCTTGTGGGCGTAAAGGTTATACTTTCGGAAAGAAGGGATCGTGAGGAAACCTTTTCACCATAAGCAATGCTCAAGTCCATCCGAATTCTCTTGTCGATACTACAAGATCTCAATTTTGAAATCTGGCAAATGGATGTCAAGAGGCGACTTTCCTTAACGGAAGTCTTGATGAAGAAATCTATATGCAACAACCCCAAGGCTTCATTGAAAAGGGCCAAGAACACCTAGTTTGTAAGCTCATGAAGTCCATTTACGGACTCAAACAGCATCGAGCTTGGAACCAATGTTTTGATCATGTTATAAAGTCTTACGGGTTTGATCAAAACGAGTTCGGCGATTGTGTGTACAAAAAGCGTTTAAAGCGCATTGGTATTCTTAGTACTATCGTGAGGCGACATTACGCTCGCCGGGAGCGATGTAAAGGTGTTATCGGGCGTAAGGGCATGGCTTTCAAAAGCAGTTTGATATGAAGGACTTAGGGGAAGCCGGGCACATCCTTGGGATCAAGATCACTTTCGAGATCGCAAGAAAAGGATGATAGGCTTATCACAAGCTTCATACATAGACCTTTGTCTTGAAACGATTCAAAGATGCGGGATTCTAAGAAAGGCTTCGTACCTTTCGGGCATGGAATCCATCTATCAAGGAAATGTGCCCTAATACACAAAAAAGAGATAGATGACATGAAAGGCGTTCCTTATGCTTCGATTTTGTCGGAAGCCTTATGTATGCAATGATGTGCACGAGACCAGGATATCCGCTTTGCGTTGGCATGGTGGCAAGATATCAAAGTAACGAGGGAAGGAACATTGCGATTAAAAACATATTCAAGTATCGAAAAGAACTTCGAGATAGAATGTTGGTTTATCTGTCGAGATAGTCTAATCCCCATATTACACGGACTCGGTTCCAATCGGACTTAGATTCGTAAAATCTACCTCGGTAGTGTGTTTTGCATGGGGAGGAGCCATGGCGTGGAGAAGCGTTAAGCAAAAATGCATCGCAGATTCTACCATGAAAGCCGAATATGTTTGCGAGGGGCGAAAAAAAAGCGGTTTGGCTCAAGAACTTCCTAGTGGACTTGGATGTAGTTCCGAATTCGCCTAGCACAATCACTGTTTATTGTGACAATGCCGGAGCAGTTGCAAATTCAAGAGAATCAAGAGCCCACAAGGCCAACAAACACATTGAAGGGAAATACCATCTTATACGAGAAATCGTTAAGAGATGAGATATAGAGGTGGCAAAGATTGCGTCGGGAAGACAACTTTGATCCATTCACAAAGGGTGCGCCTCGAATACATTCGAGAGACATGTGAAAGGAATGGGTGTCAAGACCGTTGTCAATCTGCTTTGAGTATAAGTGGGAGACATTATTAGGTTCGTGTAGGTGACATTTGATGTCACGTATTAGGAACTACACGGGACATGCTGTAGTATACTTAAAAGCAGACTTTGAGTATAAGTGGAAGATTGTTGGGATTATACTGAAAAGTATGCTTTTACTTTGTATAATCAGACTGAATTTCGGACTTATTTACTGAAATAAATTGTTTATCACTGATGCTTTAAATATCATCGAATGTTACATATATTTCTTTGATTTTTTCAATAAATAGTCGTGTTACATTGTAGTTAATTTAGTGATATCGGATCACGAAGATTAAATTAGATCCCCTTGTAACTAAAAAGTACACCATTCACGACCTAGATGAAATGAACAATCCATCACGAAAGGTTGAAGTGTAAGGCTCAGATTGGTTTCTCTTGACCAAGAGATTACACTAGTGCATGTCTAGTCTTTTTGAAGAGGACCCTCTGAGGAGGATAAATTCTTGAACCTGAACTAGGAAGAATTAGACCTCAATGGTTCGTTATTTCTTAATCTTCGTCCCTTAAATAGGATCGCGTGTGGTTAGTAATTATTGCTTTGACTTATTACGGAAAGAGAATAAACGAGATTCAATACTCTATATCTTGGGCAATATTATTGGTCACATGCGATTGCTAAGATTTAATACGGAGAATCGTGTGCAAGTACACTTGTTCGATTTGCCCCCTTGGGAGGTTCATAAGTTTTATCATACCAAATCTTGCAAGTGAAACTAGTTTTCGGTATGGATAATAATGTTGAACCGTTCCTTTACCAAGAATAAAAGATATTAATTAATGGAAGGCTATTTCAGTGGCTTGAATTAATTAATGGGCTAGATAATCTTAAACACGGGAAATATGTAGTGAGATTAATTAATATTTATGCGCTTGAATAATATTGTGGCTCAATATTGATAATTCAAGATCCATTGGAAGGTCCAATCTTAATTCTCCTAAAGGCCCCTCAAGTAGTCCAACATAAAGTCCAATAACTAAAAAAGATGTTTAAAAATAAAATAAATATTTGTTGCTATTTTTCCATGAATTTCGAAAATAGTAAATAAAATGGGAGAAAAATTTTCTTTGAATTTTGTTATGGAATATGTATTCTTGGAATACAAGATTATCTCATTAAATTCAAGAAATCTCCCACTTGATTATTTACTATGAGATTTCGAAAATTTTGAATATTTAAGGGAAATAAAGATTTTCTTGATTTTTTTGAAAAGATATTATGGAATATATGTATTCTTGCAATACAAGTATATCTCATAAATTCAAGAAGATCCAAATCTTGGATTCTTTTCTCTTAAGATTTTCGAAATATGCCATACAAGAGGAGTTGTGATTTTTGTGGAATCTTTTAATTATGGAGAAAAGAATATATGAGATATATTCAAAATTTCTTGGAGATCAAGAAAAAGATTTTCCCATATTATTTTATCACTAAAAATCGGCCACTACACCTCTATAAATAGGGGATAAGTGTTTCATTCCCAAGTACAATTCCATGTGCTGGAAAAATTAGTAAATCCACAAAGGTGGTGCAACAAATTTTATTTTCCCTTTTGTTAATTGTTAATTGAAGCTTCCTTCCACCGGATTGTCAAGCAAGGACTAGGGAATACTTGAGAATGTCTTTTGGTGTGTTTTCATTGAGACCATTGTCATTTCAAGAGGTAAGTTCACGTAAACTTCGTAGTAATTCGCGTCGTAGGATTTACGTGAATTTTTTATGCATGATTTGTTGTTGAATTATTATTTGAATTAATATATAATTAATTCATGCTAGTAATAATTGTTAGAATTAAATTTATATTTAAATATTCATCCGAATAGATTCGGGCAATTAATTCTCCTACATGTGCAACACAGGTTTAGTGGTATGAGTCTGAATTTGATTTCAATTTGCCATGAGTTTGCGATTTGCAAGTGGTAATGGCGTGTTGTTCATCTTCCATTTTTTTGTGACAAAAACTCATATGAGACGGTGTACTACTTAATAGTGGCGGATTTAAAATTCAAAACTTGGGGATACATTCGAGTAGAATTTAAAATTTAGGGATACATTTGAATATTTTTTTCTTAATTATACTTAATAAAATACAATTTTATTTTTTTAATACAAGGTATAAAGAGGGTACATTTCATTTTGGGGTACGATTGTACCCCATGTACCCCTCTCCTTCCGCCACTGCTATTTAATACAAATCACACACATCTCTCCTAAAATGTAAAACATCAATGTCCAACTTATATTTCATCTCATCGTTAGACGGTCAAATACAAAGTGTTCATCTTTTTCTATTTGTTTGCGGTTGGTTATGGGTAGATTCAACACTGATTTTGATTTTTTGGAGACCAAATTAGAAATAAGTCAATCATTGGATGGAGGAAATATATTTTTTCTTGTGTATGACTCATATATAATATGCAATTCAAGTGACTTTTGATAAGTCGAGCCCATGAGCCAACTCGGTGAGCTGATCTTGACTCGGAATCACCTCACTCCCTAGAGCAACATATAGTACCGACTCTTTATCTTGACCATCAAGCCAGTCTCTAATCGTAACCCAACTTTCATCATTACTGTGTTCCTGCACCGCAGGCGGCACAAACCCTAGTGGAATAATTCGGGCACAAGGGAAAAGCTCTTCAAGCCCCCTAACAATTGCGGCTCAAATTCGTGCAATCCCTCAAAAGAATCGCTTCACACCCCTTTACAACATTCGCAACACGGTAAGCATCCGAATAGCCCGACCCGGTTTCATGAACCGACCCGAGAATCCATTTTGCTTCGAAGCGACGGTACGCCACTTTGGTCTCGAACTTGATCCATTTAGGCGGGGCCGTAAAGTCTTTAACTTTGGTCCGATCATCCACAAGTTCCTGATCGGAAATTGGGCCCAAAAAGCCCAGTAGCCACGGGCCGACTATGATGAATAAGGACCCGGGTATCCCTAACGGGGCCGTGACAAGAGGCAGCCAATACGGAGCAAAATCGTACATGATCCAATCGGGCCGGGTTTCCTCCAAGAAACGGGTCAACCCGGATTCGAGGCCGTCGAATGCTTTCTTGAGAAGGTCCATGTGGCTTCCGCGTTTTCCGGGAGGCCGGGAAGTTTTGGCATAGGAATTTTGACTAGAGTGAATGAAGAAGATAAATTTGGAGGCAATTTTGGGAGGCGATCTATGTTTTTAGGGGTAGAAATAAATGAGATTTTGTGGCCCTTTTGAGCTATGAGTTTGGAGAGATTGAAAAATGGGAGAATGTGTCCGAAGGCAAGCCATGGAAACATGGCAATGTGGAGGTTCTTGTTGTCCGCCATGGAAAGATTATTGGAAGCTTAATTGGGTATGATTGATAAATTATGCGAGACAGTTCAGAAACTAACGCGAGACAGTTCAGAAACTAACGCGAATTATGTTCCATCGACGTCCTACTCACGTGTATAGCAGTGTATTATAAGACCCCGTTTGGTTCACGAGATTGATCGAGATAGACTATGATTAGGATTTTAATTCCAACTAATCTACCGTTTGGTTTGCGGGATGAGGGCCCATGATATACTTCAAGCTCGGGTAGAAAATGTGTAAAATCCCTCTGTGGAGGGATATGTCAATCCTATGTGAAAGACGAGATAGAGCATATTCCATGCAATATTACAAATTATTCTTCTATTGTTTGAATAGATTTACAAGAATGAAGTGTGGTTGTTTCAATTCAATTTAAGGGTGTTTCTGACATTTCAATAGGTATCTCATCTAATCCCTCAATTCAATCCTACAATCTAAACGCATATCTTGATTCAACAAATTCAGTCAAATTAATTCAATCTTACTCAATCCCACTCAATCCTATCACACCTAGTCAAGTCCCGTAAACCAAACACCCCCAGAATCGAAATGTGTTTCAGTGTAGGTTTTATTATTGTACTTGCACATAAATGGTTGCACCAACCTAGCTGTTATATACGTCAAAATACTTTCTTGTGGTAATTTATTTCCTCGAAAATTAGGCAACTACTCGATCGTCCTATTGATTTGAAGTGATCACTGGGTTTGGGTCACCCAATATATAATATTCATGTGAAGTTTGAAGAAAAAAATAAGGTGTCGCTTTTATTCATTTCTTTATTATTATATTTTTCTAACAAAATCTTCACAACGAAACGCTAAGGATTCGTTCATACTAATCAAATCAATTTAAAAATATTGAAAATGACTTGATTAAGTTTTCGTGTATATATATATATATAGAACACTCTCAAACAGCCTGGCATATTATAATTGAAAAGCTTACTCGAGAAAAGTGTAAACCTTCAACATATGTTGATAATTTCATTAAGCTGCTCCTTTCTTTTTAAATAAAATATTAACACTGTTGTTTTAAAAATTAATGATATTCATCAGTATATAATACTCTCTCCGTCCCAGAAGACTAAGTACACTTTCCTTTTTGGTCTGTCCCATAAGACTTTGCACACCAATTTTTGGACACACTATTCTCCACTTATAACCTTACAACACACACTTACTACCCCCATACACACTTACTACCCCCATAAAACAACTTTTCTTAATCTCTGTGCCGAAAAATTGGGCACAGAGTCTTCCGGGACGGAGGGAGTATAATCTAATAAGAGGGAAATTCACAAGTTTTGTCCAATATTAATACAAGGGATGAGGTTTGGGTCCAGCATATACAACATGTGATATTTAATTTAGCACACCGGCCTAGCCAGTCTAATATTTTGCATAAATTCAACACCACAGAAACTTCTGTTGGAAAAATTATGTTGGTGTAGTGTGTGCAAACGAAGATGACTATTGAAATTGACACGGAATAAGTCGAGGCAAGAGTTAGACTCTCTTTTCGTAAGATAATATTGTCTCGTACCCAGGTGCAATACGGTTCCATGACAATCGCCCCCAAGATACAACGACTTTAAAGCTTTCCTATCGCTGCACTATGAATCGGAAACTATCGGCGAACCAAACAATATTTTAAACTCTCTCCGGAACACGAAAATGAGAAAAGAGAATAGAAAACTTCGACCTCAATTGATAAGACTCAAGAATCAAATACCGAGTGATCACTGAATTTTTCATTGGGTGATGATTGTGGAATGAGGAGGGTGTATTTATAGATTTTAGGATAAATTCGTGAATAGGTACAACCTTTGAAATAATTCTTCACTTATTTCTTACACTATTTCACTTCATACCTCTTCATCTAATACACACCATTTCGAGGTGACTTTTCCATTCACCCCAAAAATTTCAACAATCCCCCACATGAATGGATAAAGTTGACTCAAACAAAAAGCACACAAGACAACACGAGGTTTGACACGGACAATGAAGAGAGCTCAAGCGGTCAGTTATTGCATCGGGATAGATAGCTTGTGGCTTTGAACCTTCCCTAGTTGAATACTATCGGATATACTCGTGGCTCAGTGAACGCGATGTCTTGAACTGGGCAGTTTTTTGTGTATATCAAGACAATAACAAAAACACAATAACCTTCCTAATATTTTTGGTTCTCACGTTGTTGTCCATTTTGGCCGTGGACCATATCTAGGATTCATAAGTGTGTACTGAAATGTCAGTTGAAGCGGCCCCACTTCACACTTATATAGGTGATCTCCTATCAAGAGTACCTGCAATACTCCACCTTTTATAGATATAGGAATCATTAAAAGCTATTAAGCTTAACCTTACCACACGTCATCAGGTTTATGCACCTAAAGGTGCAATTTGCACTTGAAGGGATTCGAGAATGAGCTTAAAAATATATTTTTCAAGTGCGTAACTGAGTGCTTCATAACTTAGTTGTCTCATTGAACCAAGTTCTTGGGATCCTCCAGTCATTATGGATGAGTTACCGCTATGAACACCCTTTCATGTGTGGGTTTTAGCTCCATTCCCCTTACCCGTTATCCTTATAAACAACTCATCTTTAACCGTCCGGGTTTTATCCAAATGCAATAATCTTTCAATTCATTGCATATTTGTTTAGAGGATTTTTATGACACTACTCCCCCACATTTTCACTGATGGGCTTGGATTCTGTGTCAAAATATTCCATTTTACTGATGTGTATCCTTTTAACACGTCTGGATATTTCGTATTCCATTTTAGGAACATACGATTTGTACATTATGGACCGATAAGCAGTACTAGTACTTGAATCTTTACAAGTCACCCCCCACACTTCGAGATAATTGTAGGACCACTCTATCCTTTCTTCATGATCTTATCTCCTTGTGTGGTGACTTTCCAATAACATGACTGAATAAATCCGTATCACTTGTGGAAAACATTCCACTAGGCACCGTCAGCCTTAGGTTTTCTATCTAGCTTCAAGGCTACGTCTTTGCTACCCTCACATTCGAATGTATCCATGGAGACATCTCTTTCCCCTGCATTCGGATGTAACTGTGACGAGACTTCATCCCCCACATTCGAGTTGCTTGTCCATCTATTATTATTCATCAGATATTAATTTGGACACAATCTCGAAACAAATTGGAAAACCAAACGTTTTGAATTCACTATTAAATTCAAATTCTTTGTTGGACTTTAAAATTTGTATTTTTGTTAGTCTCAACAAATCCGAGTTTGAAACTTTGATTAATAATGGTTGTATTACCAAAATTAAATTCAATTTCAATATGGCTCGTAATGCCACCTTTTGACTCTCGAATAATTCTCCACTGAATTATATATTTGGGCAATTCCTTTCGGAATTAAATCCAAGGCAAACTTAGTGCTCACAAGCACAATTTCATATGGGCCTCAATTGACACTATTTAACTTGTAAACATTTCCCAACGAATTTTACGAGTCAATTGGATTAAATCCAAACACAATTGTGCACTCTAGCACAATTTTAAATGATGCTTTGCTTGCCATAATTTACTCGTGAACAATTCTCAAACGAATTATACGAGTCAATAATTCTTTTGAATCAAATTTAATCCACAATTCATGCTCTCAAGCATAATTTTAAATGAGTCCTTAATCGTCATCATTTAACTTATAAACAATTCTCAAGCGAATTTTTATGAGTTATCTCAATCATCTTTTCAAATGAGGCATCAATCGCCATCATTTACTCGTCAATAATTCTCAAGCGAATTACACGAGTCAAAACATGTTGGATTAAATCCAAATCACAATTTGCACGCTCACGTGCAAAATATTTAATCCAAGATCAAATTTAAATTTGATATTAAAGGGATCCAAAATTATAAAGTAATATTTATAATACTTTAAGTATTATTAAATAAATTAGTCCATAGCTTAATCCGTCAGAAGCCCAATCAATTTGGCTGTATGCAGCGAGCCAGCATTCCAAATTAGGCAATCCTAATTAATATGGCTTGCAAGCTTTGGTCCATATGGACATCAATTAAATTTGCCTTAACTAATACTGGCTCATTTTATTATTAATTCCAAGTTGAATCAATTATAAAAGTAGACCCAAGTATTCAGTCCGCCACGTTCAGGCAAAAACAGGTGTGTGGCCAATTAAAATTTGAAGGCCCAGATTTATTCAAAGCGGGAAGGCCCCACATTAATTTCTAGACCCAAAAAGGCATAATTTTAATTTAACCATTTAATTAATTTGTTTTGCCGACTCAAGAATCAGTCAAAATGGCTAAACCATTCACATTTGGATGAATAAGTTCCAATGATGTGGTATACGTGCCTTACTCAACTTGGGCACATAATGTTATGGAATTGATAATACATGTGGTATTATAATATTGTTTCATAATTTTGAATCCCTTAATATCAAATTAAAATTTGATTTCGGATCAGATGCTTTTGTGTTTGAAACATAAGTTGTGGTTTGAAACACATTGTGGTTTGAATTTAATTCAAAAATATTTTGATTCGTGTGTAATTCACTTGAGAATTATTCACGAGTAAATGGTGGCATTTAAGGCTCCATTTGAAATTGTGCTCGAGTGCATATTTGTGTTTGATCTTAATCCAATTGACTCGTAAAATTCGTTGGAAATTATTTACGAGTTAAATGGTGGAAACTAAGACCTCATTTGAAATCACGCTTGAGAGTGTAATTTGTGGATTAGATTTAATCCAAAAAGGATTGTTGACTCGTATAATTCATCGAAGAATTATTTGAGAGTCAAATGTGACATTACGGGCCCACTTAAAATTTAATTTAATTTTGGTATTTTGACCAATATTAAATCAAAGTTTCAAACTCGAATATGTTGGGACTTGACAAAATTACATATTTTAACGTCCAACAAAGAAATTTGAATTTAATGGTGAATTCAAAATATTTGGTTTTCCAATTCATTTCGAGATTGTGTCCAAATTAATATTGGTGAATATTAATAATTGGACATGCAACTCGAATTTGGGGAAGAGATATCTCCATGGATACATGATTAATGGTGATTTTGCTTGAGATTTTGTGCTATACTTGCTCACTCTTGACTTAATTTCATACTTTTATTGAACTAATTTCACTTAAGTGTGCCTAAATGTGGAGAAATTACGTGTTTGGTTTTTTGTATAGGAAACAAGTGGAAATGAGCTGAAATTGAATTAAAAACTGCTTTGATCGGGAAGGATATTTGAGAAGAGAGTTGAACCACGTGAAGCTCCTTGAAAAAACGGTCGCAACAAAAAAAGAATCAACTCAATCGGAGTTCGGGAGCTCGAGCTATGAGCGAAACAAAATTGACGCGCTGCAGGAAATAAACTCTCGGCCCAACTCGGAAAATGAAGAAATTGAGGCCCAAAACTCAAGCCCAGCTGATGGCAAATCATAAAATTGAAGGCCCATTACATGAACTTTTGGAGGCCCAAGAAATGAAGCAATATGAGCTTGATTCAAAGCATCAGTGCGTGAATTGGGTTGGGACCTAAGCAAGCAGCTCAAATTAACTAATTCACTTCTCCCAAATTCGAGGCAGCATACAATTGCTCAAGGCCCTACCATTCCATTTCATGTAAAGTCGCTGCACGTTTAAAGTGAATGGAAAATCAGCGACTTCAAGAAAAAAGGAGGCCACCAGTAGCAGATAGCATTCCACGAGTAAAAATTTCAGTGGCATTTTATTTTTAGCAGCAGGAGCAGTTTTTTTTTTTTTTATATAAAGGTTTTAGATAGGGTTTAAGGGTTTTTCTTCCTCCGCACCACAAAAAAAAACCATTAGATAGATTTTATTGCTTTCTAGAGTAGATTTCTTTGGATTTTAAGAGCTAAGACAAGATTCAAGGAGGATTTGTTAGTTTTGTTATGCTTTTGTGCTACAATTTCATCCAAGATGTGCTTCTTACTTTTTATTGCAATTTACTTGTTAATACATTCGAATATAAGATGGTTAGCAAAGGCGTAGCCTTGAACCTAAATGGAAAAGCTAAGGCAGATGGTGTCAAGTGGAATGTTTTCCACAAATTATACGGATTTGTTCAATCACGTTATTGGAAAATCACAACACAAGAAGATAAGATCATGAATAAAAGATTAAATGGTCCTACAATTATCTCGAAGTGTGGGGGTGACTAGTAAAAGATTGAAGCACTGGTGGTGCTTATCTGTCCGTAATGAACAAATCGCATGTTCCTAAAATGGAATGCGATATATCTAGATGTGTTAAAAGGAAACACAAAAGTAATCTGTATATTTTGACACAGACTCCAAGCACATTAGTGAAAATGTGGGGGAGTAGTGTCATAAAAATTCTCTAAACAAATATGCAATGAATTGTAAAATTATTGTATTTGGATATAAACCCGACCGATTAAAGATGAGATGTTTATGAGGATAACGGGTAAGGGGAATGGAGTTAAAACCCACACATAAAAGGGTGTTCATAGCGGTAACTCATCCATGATGACTGGAGGATCCCAAGAACTTGGTTCAATGAGACAACTAAGTTATGAAGCACTCAGTCATGCACTTGAAAATTACTTTTCAAGTGCATTCTCGAATCCCTTCAAGTGCAAATTGCATCTCCAGGTGCATAAACCTGATGACGTGTGGTAAGGTTAAGCTTAATAGCTTTTAATGATTCCTATACTGTAAAAGGTAGGGTATTGCAGGGTACTCTTGATGGGAGATCACCTATATAAGTGTGAAGTAGGGCCCCTTCAATTGACATTTCAGTACACACTTATGAATCCGAGATATGGTCCACGACCGAAATGGACAACAACGTGAGAACCAAAAGAGTATTAGAGTCGTTATTGTGTATATATCATTGTCTTGGTTTACACAAAAAACTGACCAGTTCAAGAAATCGTGTTCACTGAGCAGCGAGTAAATCCGATGACATTTCACTACGGAAGGTTCAAAGCCACAAGCTACCTATCCCGATGCAATAACGGTTCGTCAGAACATTCTTAGGTTTGCATGCATTAATTTCATTCATGTGGGGGATTGTTGGAATTTTTTGTTTTGACCAAATAATTAAGTGACATTAATAATTCATTTTGTGGAAATGAATTAAGTGGATTTGAATTCTCAAAACCAAATTTGGGTGAATGAGAAATTAATATAATTTAATATGTGGATAAGTACATTTGTGAATATATTTATCATGGTAATAGTAATAAATTGTGACAAAAAGAAATTATTCCAAAGGATGTGTCATTTAAAAAATTGACTCATACCTTTTGGTGAATAGTTGTCAATTTCTAAAGATTGCGACTTTTGAAAAAAATAAGTTTATGGTGAAGAGTCACAACTATTACCCGTGACTTTTGGAAGTCTATATAAAGACCCCACGTTGTTCATTTCATTTCATCGGTTGATTGATTTCAATAACCAATTTTACATCGATAAAAAAAACAACATTGTGAGTTGTCAAGACCTTCAACTACAATATGCATACATGACATTTTAGAATTGTAGTATTTGCATTAGAGTTGTGTCAAGAAGTTCTGGATACTTGAGTCTGTTCGCCGATAGTTTCCGATTCGTAGTGCAGCTGTCGGAAAGCTTTAAAGTCGTTGTATCTTGGGGGCGATTGCCATGATACCGTATTACACCGGAGTACGGGGCAATATCGTCTTACGAAAAGAGAGTCCAACTCTTGCCTCGACTTTACTGTGTCAGTGTTTGCATAATCATCTTCATCTACACACATCCAAATACATTTTTCCAACAACTTCTATGGTTGAGTGGAGGACCCCGGGCCCCCCTCAATAAAAGAGAAGTGTTCATAAAAATCTTGATGGGGGTAGGTTCTCGGTCCATGAAAATTTAAATGTAAGGGTTTTGAAATTGGCCAAACCCGTCCCACCATGTTGCCATTGCTAATTTTTTCTTTGAACTCAGACAATTTTCGGTCTAGTTTTACATTTCTAATTCAGCTCGACTCAAGCTGCTTAGTTCCCAATTTTTAAGTGTTGAATCTCGAGAAAAAATAAATTGTTACCATATAATTCGTTTTTCGTTTCAAAAAATTTAACTATTTAATTTTGGTCTCGTAACTCGCTCTATTGTGCAATTTTGAGCCAATTTGTACCAAAAAACTAGAAAATGGTGTTTTTTATCACGCACAAGTCACGTACCGAAAAAATGAGATCAAAATTAAACAATCGAGATAGTTATGAAACAAAATTTAAACAATCGAAATAATTATGGAACCATAATTAAATAATCGAGATAATTATAAGACCAAACTTAAATAATTAAATTTTTAAAGACGATAAATAAATTATAAAAAAATTATGAGATAAAAAAAAAATTGAACGTGCAAAGTAGAGGGTGTATGCAGAAAACTAAAACAAAGTAGAAGAATAATTGTAGGGGGCAAAATATTTTAGCAGAAAATAAAGAGTAGAGAGATTATTACAGCAATAAAAATTAATAGGGGAGAAGGCAAGCACCAAGAAGAAGATTCCATTGGGAAGTAAAAGAAAAAACTAGGCATTGCAACATGAATAAGGATTTTTATATGCTACATTATTAGCATTACTGTATTAGCATGTGTAACACACTAATGCATTATGGAAAAAACATGAATAAGTAAATAACTAAGCAATCATGATGGTTGGTGATTTTCCATAAAATGGACAAACGCGTCTATGTATCTCTCGTGTAAATCTCTATCACCGAACACTTTAGCCATTTCTTTAGCGTTATCCCTGTATTTCTTTCCTAGCATCACCTCCTTTACAGAGTCGGCAACCAAGTCCCTTGTGTATGATCCGTCTTCCTCATTTCTTGCTATTTCCACTCCAAGTTGCTTCTCCACAATCACCCTAGAGTTCAACCCTTGGTCCACCAAGAACGGAAGTGTAATTAACGCGCGACCAAACATTAGTCCCTCGATAATAGAACCCCAACCGCAATGAGTCAAGAACCCGCCCACCGAGTCATGACTCAGTATCTTCAACTGCGGCGCCCAGCTCCTCCACACCATTCCCCGCCCACTCACTCTCTCCTCAAACCCTTCCGGAAGCTCAACCGAGTCGGAAACCGCCAACCCGGACGCCTTCCTCAAAACCCAAAAGAAAGGGACCCCCGATAACTCAAGCCCGTGAGCTAACTCACTGAGTTGACCTTGACTCGGGGTCACCTCGCTCCCTAATGCCACGTAGACAATTGAACCTCCCCGTTGACCGTCGAGCCAATCCCTAATTTTGATCCAAGATTCACCATCTTTATCAGCATCACGCTCGTTGACCATAGGCGGCATTAAACCTATTGAAATAATGCTCGTACGGTGCATCTTTTCGACCAAACTCAACCACTGCGGTTCGAATTCGTAGCAATGCCTCAAAAGAATCGCTTCGCACCCCTCGGAAACCGTGCCCGCCCGGTACGAATCCGAATAACCCGATTCGGTACCGTGAACCGACCCGACAATCCAGTTCGCTTCGTAACGGCGGTACGCCACCCGGGTATCGAACTCGACCCATTTTGGAGGGACCATGAAATCCTCGGGCCGGGTCCGGTAATCCGACCCGCTGATCATGACCTCGGCGGGCCCGTAGAAAGTCAAAAGCCAAGCATTTAATATAAGAAAAAAGACTCCGGGAATCCCCAACCGGGACGTTATGGGAGGCAGCCAGTGCGGGACAAAGTCGTAGATGATCCAGTCGGGCCGGGCCTGGTCCAGGAAACGGGCCAGCCCGGGCTCGAGCCCGTCGAAGGCTTTCTTGAGAAGGTCCATCTGTGCACCGTCGATGTCGGTGGTGGATTCGGCGTCTTCGGGTAGGCCCGCAAGTTTTGGGAGGGGGATTTGGACTAAAGTGATTGAAGAAGATAAGTGCGGGGGCAGTTTTGGAATACGGTGGATGTTTCTAGGGGTGGAAATGAAAGAGATTTTGTGGCCCTTTTGAGCAATGAGTTTGGCGAGATCGAGGTAAGGGATTATGTGTCCGAAGGCTAGCCATGGGAACATTACTATGTGCAGGGGTTTATGATTTTTGATGGCCGCCATGGATGGAGCTAGATGATGTTTTGATTTGGGATTATGAGATATTGATGAAGATTTACTGCTTCTATGTACACTAGTGTTTTATAGAAAGGGAAATTTGGGAATGGATGGATTCTTATATTTTAATATTTTAATCGCATGCATTATTGGGGCACTGGTCTTGTAGCAATAGTATATATGTATAGAGTTAAATATTGTCTATACATGAACTCTATCATTGTTATGTAAAAAAAATTATCACTGTTATACTAAAAAATTATCACTATTCAGTGATAATTTTTGAGCATATCAGTTAAAGTTTTTATGCATAACAGTGATAATTTTTATAAATAATAGTGATATTTTAAAAATCGAGTTCACGGTGAATTCGAGTTCAGATAAGTTTTTTATCGTGTATATATAGATTGAGCAGTAATCGTAGACATTTAGGTGAGGCACGTGCAGTTGCAGGATTGGGGATCTTGCCGTCCATGTGATTATTAAAAATCTTCATATTATAATATTATAAATAAAGAGACTTTTATACTCCCTCGTCCCAATCTTCTTTGATAATTTCCTGTGTGATCGGAATTTAAGAAAAAATAATAAAGTATTGGGATAGAAAAAATTATTTATTAATATTTTATGTAATAAAGTATTGGAGGTTGAAAGAATTGTTTATCACTCTCTACTTCCCAATTCATTTTACACATTTTTCATTTCAATCCGACCCAATCCATTTTACACACCCAAAATATGGAAAAAAAATCTTACAATATCCACCCCACAATCTCCACCCTCCACCCCCTTTGAAAAGTCAACAAAACACACAAAAAATAATTTTTCTTAATATATGTGCAAATCCTAGGGTGCAAAATGAATTGAGACGGAGGAGTAGTATTTTATTTGATAAAGTGATAGAGTGAATATTTTCATTTAAGGAAATGTGCAGTTAAGATTGAGACGTCTTAAATGAAAAGAATGTAGTTAAGATTGGGATGAAGTGAGTATAAATTAAAAGTTCTAATTAAAAAAAAAGACAATTTTGTATGTTACACTTAAACGTGTAATTATGTTTTATGACCACATGTTGCACCTTTCATTGTCATAAGTCGCAAATTTTAAGAGACTTGTATAAGATGATATTATATATGAAACAAACTTTTACTTAAATATATATTAAACTTCATTCTACTTTTAAAATATAATTTGGGTAGAGTCATTAGTCACAAATCACAAAATATATGTACAACGGAAACACTTCTTATTCATTAAATTGTATCGTATTAGTTTTTGTCAAAAATATTTAAAATAGTGGTTGTTTCGAACGCCCCTAATTCCATCTATCCTTTATTTGTATGAGTGTAGTAAATATAATATGAGGTCGTATCAAATATTCAAATCTAGATTTCAGGAAAACAATATATAAATGTTTTAGTATTCTATATTTTTTATTATAATGTTATGACTTATGAGTTATGCGTAAGTAGGAATGGATCTAGGGGCACCGGGTGGCGGTCGCTCTCCTTTGGATTTAAATTTTCTTTTGAATATATATAGAATTTCTATAATTATATATATAGTTTTTAAAATTTTGTCATTTTACCTCTTTTGAAATTTAAACAAATTCTCCCCTTTACTTTTTGGAAAACTTCGTCCCCTTGGGACAAAAATTTGGATCCGTCTGTGTGTGTAAGTCAATATTATTAATGATATTAATTGTTTAGCACATGCGACCAGAGAATATTAAAATGAAACACATACCATCGCAAATTCACGTTTGATTTCATATTTCAATTTGGAGTAACAGTAGCTCTTGTACATCAGTTAGTACAGAAAATTGTTTAAAACTGATTTATTTATACATTATATTTCATAGATAATTTGTTTGTAGGTAATTTGACAAATAAAGATGCATGCATTATTAGAAAATTTGTAGGCAAGGGCAATCATCACTATTTCTGTACTGATTTTTTTTTTCTTCTTTTGTTTAATTGGATGTGTGACGAGTTCTTGTGATTGCAGTTGTAGATCTCCTGATTTAATTTTTTGGATGAGTGATATATTTTGCTGCTAAAGGGAGAGTAGATTGATGAACCACAAACTGCTTTTTTTCTCGTTTATCTTGGGCAGATTGTGAAGTTTCTATTTTTCTGCAGGATCCGCTTTAAATTTTGGATTGATAATTAGATTTTTTGGAATTTAGCTTAATTTTTGTATTATTAATTTCTTGGGAGCTTCTTGTGACTTGAAATTTAGAATTGAAGAGGCGTGGGTTTTGAGAATTAAGATTTTTGGTTCTTTCTTTTAACAATTTAGGGGATGCAAAAAAGTATTTGTTACTAGCTTGACTCATGAAGTTGACTTAAGAGATACAGATGTTGTGAATTAAAATTCCCAGAAAATGCACGATTCCAAAATAAAATACTTGATTTTGTGATGGAGGTACGAAAACGAAGAAGGTGAGACACATTATGCTTAGAATCTGTTTGATGAAATGTTTGAGAAATATTATTTGAGGTGCAATTTAATGGAGAGGTCGAACATGAGAGACTTTCATGTAAAATGATGATATCTCAATTAAAAAAAAAACTCGTTATTCAGTGAGGGGTTTTAATGAGTTCAAAAGAAAAATTCAGTGTAACTAGATTTTTGTGAGCGCTCTTAAACCCTCGCTAAATAGCGAGGGAAAGGTCTGATAAGTAAGATGACAACATTTTGGATTTAATTTTTGACAATGTATAAATTGCCCTCTCTAAATAACAAAGAGTTTTAGCTAGGGCCTTCAAACCCTCGCTAAATAGAAGTGAAAATAGCGGAGGAAATGTATGACGAGCAAGACAACAATGTTTTGGGTTCACTTTAACGATATATAATTAATTGTCCTTGCTAAGTAGCGAGATAATCGTTATTAGTCGAAATATTTTAATTTGATGTGGCTAGTTGATTTTCAACCAACAAACAAGAGTCAAGTCTTTGATTCTTGACGTAGATTTTTATGTGTATGAGTATGTTTAATAAGTATTTAACAAGGGAATTTGGATAGTGTAAAAACTGATAATTGGATCAAAAGTCCTTTATTAAATGTGATAATGCCCTACTTATATTACAAGGCCTAGCAGGAAGTGTCTTCCTTATATGAGTTGTCTCACTATCTTATCCTCTTCAGCACTTTGTGAGTAAGTTTTCAGGCTGGTTGCTTGGCCTTGTTGAACGTCAAATAGACGAGCCTCGATGGTTGAGCTCCCTGACTCGGTCCCCAAGGCAGCTGTTAGGCCGAGCAAGGTCCATGAGGGCCCCTCTCGGAAGTTACTCGCCTGGCTGGTCGAGCAACTTCGTTCGGCCACGTGTCCACCCCTGGTTGACGGGTTGACCGCTACTATTGTTGACTCTGGTTGAGTTGTGCTCGCTGAGCTGGGCGAGCATGATTGGCTGGTCCCCCGTGTTGACTGTGGACATGGCGAATTACTTTGACCGAAGGAGACCGATCTTAACAATATCCCCCAGGTTGGCCAGTTGGGTTTACCTCGGTGGCCGAGCTGAACATATTTGAAATTAAGTATAGATAGCGTCCAGGTCAGCCAGTTGGGGTTACCCCGGTGGCCGAGCTGAACATATTTGAAATTAAGTATAGATAGCGTCGCTTAATCTCCAAGGTGATGCTTCGTTTTCTGGGTCCACCCACTCTCGTGCATGCATCGGGCAGAGTGCAGACGCTTTGTGAATGGATCTGCTAGGCTGTCCTCAGACTCTATCTTTGCCACATCTATATCTCCTCTCTTAACGATTTCTCATATAAGATGTATTTCCTTTAATGTGTTTGTTTGACTCGTGGACTCTTGGTTCTCTTGAATTTGCAACTGCCCCTAGCAGATATTGCTAGACAAATTCAGAACACCATCCAAGTCCACTAAGAAGATCTAGAGCCCAATTGGTTCTTTCACTGCTTCACAAGCAGCTACTTACCCGACTTCCATGGTTGAGTCAGTGATGCATTTCTGCTTCACACTCGTCCATCTGATGGCTACACTTCCCAACTGGAAACACACTAACTGAGGCAGATAATTTCTGGAATCTAAATCTGATTGGAAATCCGAGTCCGTGTAGCCGATGGGGATTGGAGTATCTGACTGATAAATCAACATTCTATCCCGAGTTCTTTTCAGACACTTCAGAATGTTTTTAACTGTCGTCCAATGCGCTTTCCCTGGGTTACTTTGATATCTTGCTACCATGCCTGTGGCAAAGCAGATATCCGGTCTCATACACAGCAATGCATACATAAGGTTTCCGACAGCCGAAGCACAAGGAATACCTTTCATGTCATCTATCTCCTTTTTCGTCTTAGGGGACATTTTCTTGGATAGATGGATTCCAAGTTTGAAAGGTACGAATCCTTCCTTGGAATCTTGCATGCTGAATCGTTTCAAAACCAGTATCTATGTATGAAACTTGCGATGACCTGATCATCCTTTTCTTGTGATCTCGAGTGATCTTGATCCCAAGGATGTGTTCGGCTTTCCCTAAGTCTTTCATATCAAACTGTTTTGAAAGTCATGCCCTTACGTCTGATAATACCTTCACATCATCCCCGATGATCAGAATGTCATCTACGTATAGTACTAAGAATACCAATGCAGTTCCGACACGCTTTTTATACACACAACTTTCATAACTTGTTTTGATCAAACCCATAAGACTTTATAACATGATCAAAACATTAGTTCCAAGCTCTGGATGCATGTTTGAGTCCGTAAATGGACTTCTTGAGCTTACAAACGAGATGTTCTTGGCCTGTTTCAATGAAACCTCGGGGTTGTTGCATATAGATCTCTTCATCAAGACTTCCGTTAAGGAAAGTTGTCTTGACATCCATTTGCCAAATTTCAAAGTCGAAATGCGCAGCAATCGATAAGAGAATACTGATGGACTTAAGCATGGCTAAGGGCGAAAAAGTTTCCTCATAATCGATCCCTTTTTTCTGAGTATAACCTTTCGCCACTAGTCTTGCTTTAAAGGTTTCAACCTTCCCGTCCGGTCCTCTTTTCCTCTTATATACACACTTGCATCCAATGGGTTTGACCCCATTAAGTGGTTCGACTAGCTCCCACACTCTATTATGAAACATAGAACCCATTTCGGCTTTCATTGTTGTTTGCCAAGAATCTGTATCCTTATCTTGGAGTGCCTCGTCATATGTCCATGGGTCGATTCGTCTTGTCGGGGAATCAAGTCCGAGGACTCTCCTATTCCCATGAATCTCCCGTCTAACAACCCTCCCATTCTGACTGACGAGGCTCCGGTTGTGAAAGCGTATCGTTTGGTATATCATTTAATATGAGTTGGCCCGAGGTTTGCCCTCTAAGCTCATTTAAGGTAATCTCTCACGGGTTTCTTTTGGTTCATATAGTCTTCTTCCAAAAATCTAAAGTGGAGTCGACGACCACCTTTTGATCTTCGGGACTATAGAACATACACCCTTTTTGTTCCTCGGGGTATCCTACAAACAATTTTTTAATTCGATCGAGGATCCAATTTACCGGCTTCCTTGTCCAACACGTAAGCCGGACACCCCCAAATTCTCATGTGTATCATACTAGGCTTGCGCCCGGTCCACAATTCTTTGGGAGTTTCGGGAATCGATTTGGATAGCACCAAGTTCAGAATGTAAGCCGTTGTTTCCAAGGCATAACCCCGAACGGACTCGGGAAGATCCGCATAACTCATCATTGATCTAACCATTTCCAAAAGAATTCAGTTTCTTCGCTCTGCAACCCCGTTTTGTTGAGGGGTTCCGGGTGCAGTGAGCTGGGATACAATCCCTTCATCAGATAAGTAGTTCAAAAACTCATTGCTGAGGTAATCGCCTCCACGATCAGATCGTAGAGACTTGATACGTTTTTCCTTATGATTCTCTGTTTGAGCCTTAAATTCTTTAGAATTTTTCAAAGGTCTCATATTCATGCTTCATAAGGAAAATGTACCTTGAGTAACCATCAATAAAATTACTCATAACCTCCTCTTGCTTTGGTTGACATTGGACCACATACATCTGTGTGAACGATCTCTAACACTTCTTTTGGCCCTATTCCCCTTGGCTCCAAATGCCCTCTTGGTCATATTACCCTCCAAACATGATTCGCAGGTTGAAATTTGTTCAACTTGGAGACGCTCCAGTGAACCATCTTTCACCAACCTTTGGATCCTCTTTGGATTTATATGACCTAATCATAGATGCCAAAGAAGTGTCTCGTTCACGTCTGATGAACGTTTTCTTTTCTCGAAAACAGTTGATGTGTTATAGGATACATTTCGTGAGTGGTGTGCACAGTTAATTGCATAGAGATCATTCAACAACGTTCCATGATAGATAAATTTATCAACAAGAAAAATGGTAACAACTTTATTAAAAAGTAACCGAATATCCATCATAAAAGTTTAGAAACTGAAAATGAATTCTTTCTAAAAAATTCGGAACGTAAAGAATATCTCAAAAATTAAAACACTGTCTTCAAAAGACAGGTGCACTTCTCCCACTGCTTCAGCTGCCACTCTCGTAGCATCACCCAGTGTGATGAGGACCTCACTCTCACTAAGTTGCCGGGTCCGCTTGAACCCCTGTAATGTGAAACAAACATGATTAGTGGATCCCGTATCCACCACTCACAAAATGGGAGGCATACGCCGCTAAACAAGTTTCAAACAACTAGTGCGTGAGAATTACCTTTCTTTCCATCCCTTTTGGGTCTGGAACAGGCTGACCTCCAATGTCCTTTCTCACCGCAGTTGAAGCACTCCACCACCCTTTTTTCACCTTATCTTTGCCATTGGCAACACTTGAGTTCACTTGCTTGTGGCCTTTGTTCCTTTTCTTGTTCTTACCACCCCTTGGTCTAGAAGAAGAAGAAGGTCCATTTGCCACCAAGGCTTGGCTTTTATGCCCCAGTATCGCCTCTGCCGAGACTAAAGCTTGCAACAGATCAGGCATCGAGAACTTCTGATTATTCATCTGGTAGTTCAACCTGAATTGTTCAAAGCTTTTCGGCGAAGAATGGAGCACCTAAATCGATTTGGGTCTCGATATCGTATTCGCCAAGTACCTCAAGTTTATTAAGGTGAGCCATCATCTGGAGAACGCGTGCTCCCTTACAGGCGTTCCTCCACCATTTTCATAGAGAGCAAGTCCTCATGGTGATCCGACGAGCCACGCGGTTCGATGTTGAAACATCGCTTTAAGACTAGTCATGATTTCCGCGGCCCGGTCTCAACGTTCGGTGTTGGTGTTGCAAACACATCGACATAAAGCCAAGATGGTACACTTTGCCATTTCGTTAGACCGCTCGACCAAGATACTCTTTCTTAACCATTTTAGTGGACTCATCGATGGTTTATCCGGTTTAGGTGTGGTTAGAACCCGTTTATGGCTTTGTGCAATGAGGACAATAGTGAGTTTTCGATTCAACCAACAAAATCTTCTCCGGTGAGCAAATTGTCTTTTCAAAGATATTGAATAAGTGGATTAAAAGGTTGCGACATGATGAATCGAAATAAATAATAATATGCATAAGCACAAATATATCACAAGGTTCGATCACATGCATCATATTAAAATCTCGAAAAAAAAAATATGAACATGCATCGCCCAACATCTCAAAAACAGTTTAAATAAGCGCGTTGGGTGGGTCATTATTTAAACACATTCAAGAAAAGTTACAAACAAGAACGATTTACAAACCTTTAATATCCAGATTAATAGTTGGCTCCATTTTGACCAATATAAAATTGGACGGGGACTTTGGAGAGATATATGCATATCAATTTTATATCTACGTAATAAACCATGATTAAATACAGATTATTATTTTCGCTTTGAGCGAGCCTCGTTGGGAGGTCATCGCCGCCACTAGTAATAACCCACAATCATCACATTTGGAATTCATTCATGTGAAACCTATCTTTTGACCGTCGATCTGGTTGGAATTTCTCCAAAAGAATTCACAAATAAATAAATCATGGAGGTCAAAATTAATTCAATTTTATTATCCAGGAATAAAATTGTCAATTAATTATTTAAACATACTTAGTAATTTTGAAGGTGATATTTTTCCATTTGGCAACCCTCATGCAAACACATTTAAACAAATTAAATAAAGCATAAGATAAGCGCCAAATAAATCAAGCATAACAGAAAATAAACATATTGGGCACAAATTATCCAATTGTCATGGTTTGATTTTCTTGGCTTGATCTTGAAGAAACACGTCTCGAATTTCTCCCACTCGTTTGTCTCGAAAAATACGCCGTCTCGAACGCCACGCCAAGCAGAACTCGCAAGCCGAGATGCACGCCAAGATCCGGCCGCCACTTTGCCTAGGACGACCTCAGCGATCTAAGATCGCCCGTGAGCGGCGTTAAGATTGCCTCAGCTTTGCCTTTCGGCGAGTAATCGGCGAGCTAAGCGGCTACCGGCGGCGGCAGCATCCAGCGCTTCGATGAAAGGGACTCATTCGCCGCCCAGCCTCGTTTCCGCGTATCCGCCTTGCCGCGATACCATCGATCCATTTCGGCTTTAAACAGAGTACATCTTCAAGATCCTTCCATCCGCCGTCCGAGCGCCCATCGTGCAGCCACATGTACTGTTCTCGATTTTGTCCTTTTAATTCTTCGGCTCTTCGGTTCCGTCAGGTTACAATTTATTTACAAAAAATAACAAACTAGATCTAGACTAGTCTATTACATTGATCAAATCAAACAATCCTAGTCTCTTTCGTGATTTTTCTCCGAGGCAAAACAAATCCGAATTTAATCTAATTAAAAAACAAAAAGTTATATGATGCGTAATAAACACATTAAAATACGACAATTGAATACCGCAAAAGCAGATCTAACAGGTTCTACTATCCAATTTCAAATTTAATGTCCACGAATTAAATTACAATTTAAAAATTGAGCAAACCGCGGGCTCGATACGTCTTTGTTGGGGAATGAGTTGCACAGATCTATTCGGGATGAATATTTAAATACAAATTTAATTCTTTAATTATTACTAGCATGAATTAATCCTATATTAATTCAAATAATAATTGCAACAACATATCATGCATATAAAACCACGTAAAACCCACGACGCGAATCTACGGGTTTCGTGAACGCATTCTCTCGGGATGGCAATTGGAACGGTCGGACGGACTAAACCAAAAGGACTTCCCAAGTATTCCCTTAGCCCTTGCTCAACTATCCGGTGGAAGGACACTTGTCGAACAATTAACAAAAAGGAAAAAATAAACTTTGTTGCACCACTTATGTGGATTTGCTAATATTTCCAACACATGAAATTATACTTGGGAATGAACTAATCATCCCCTATTTATAGGAGAGGAGGGGTCGAAAATTTTAGTAGAAAATCAATGTGGGAAAATACTTTTCTTGGTCACCAAGAAATCTTGAATATATCTCATATATTCTTTTTCTCATAATTAAAATATTCCACAAAAATCCCACCTCCTCAATTATGGATATTTTCGAAAATTATGTGTGCAAGAATCCAAGATTTGGATTTTCTTGAATTTATGAGATATTCTTTAATTTAAGAAATACATATCTTCCATAATATCTTTTCAAGAAAATCAAGAAAATCTTTCTTGCTCATCATATTTTCTATTTTTTCAAAAATTTCAATATAGATAAGCTAGTGGGAGATTTCTTGAATTTAATGAGATAATCTTGTATTCCAAGAATACATATCTTCATTCCATAACAAAATTCAAAGAAAATCTTTCTCCCAACATATCTATAAATTTCGAAATATTACTTGGAAAATTAAGCAACAATATTTATTTTATTTTAATCACCTTTTTCAGTTATTGGACTATTTGTTGGGCTACTCAGGGGGCCTTTAGGAGAATTAAGATTGGATCTTCTAATGGATCTTGAATATCTAATATTGAGCCACAATATAATTCAAGCCCATAAATATTAATTAATCCCACTACATAATTAATATCAGACTATCCATCTTAACCCATATTACGATCAATATGGCTCCGGTCATTATTTCCGTGTTTAAGATTATCTAGCCCATTAATTAATTCAAGCCTTTGAAATAGCTTTCCGTTAATTAATATCTTTTGTCTTGGTCAAGGAAAGCGGTTCAACATTATTATCCATACCAGGAAACAAATTCCACTTGCAAGATTTGGTATGATAAAGCTTATGAACCTCCCAAGGGGCAAAATCAAACAAAGCAGATTTCTTGCACACGCGATTCTTCAGTATTAAATCTAAGCAATCACGTGTGACCAATAATATTGTCCAAGATAAAAAGTATTGAATCTCTCTCGATTCGCTACCCATGATAAGTCAAAGCAATAGTTACCAATCCCACGTGATCCTATTTAAGGGACGAAGGTTAAGAAATAACGAACCATCGAGGTCTAATTCTTCCTTGTTGATTCGAATAATTTATCCTCATGTAGGTCCTATTCAAAAGATCGGTCATGCACTAGTGTAATCTCTTGGTCAAGACAAACCAATCTGAGCCTCACACCTCAACCTTTCGTGATGGGTTGTTCATTTTCATCTAGGTCGTGAATGACGTACTTTTAGTTACAAAGGGATATTAATTTAATCTTCGTGATCGGTATCACTAAATTAACTACAATGTAACACGCATTTAATTATTGAACAGATTATCAAATAAATATATGTAACATTCAATCATATTTAAAGCATCAGTGATAAACAATTTATTTCAGTAAATAAGTCTGAAAATTCAGTTTCGATTATACAAAGTAAAAAGCATACTTTTCAGTATAATCCCAACAGTTACCGCTATGAACACCCTTTCATGTGTGGGTTTTAGCTCCATTCCCCTTACCCGTTATCCTCATAAACAACTCATCTTTTTTTGGTAGGGTTTTTATCAAATCTGATAATCTTTCAATTCATTGCATATTTGTTTAGAGGATTTTTATGACACTACTCCCCCACATTTTCACTGATGGGCTTGGAGTCTGTGTCAAAATATTTAGTTTTACTGATGTGTGTCCTTTCAACACGTCTGGATATTTCGTATTCCAGTTTAGGAACATACGATTTGTACATTATGGACAAGTGGAATGTTTTCCACAAATGATACGGATTTGTTCAATCACGTTATTGGAAAATCACAACACAAGAAGATAAGATCATGAATAAAAGATTAAATGGTCCTACAATTATCTCGAAGTGTGGGGGTGACTAGTAAAAGATTGAAGCACTGGTGGTGCTTATCTGTCCGTAATGAACAAATCGCATGTTCCTAAAATGGAATGCGATATATCTAGATGTGTTAAAAGGAAACACAAGAGTAATCTGGATATTTTGACACAGACTCCAAGCACATTAGTGAAAATGTGGGGGAGTAGTGTCATAAAAATCCTCTAAACAAATATGCAATGAATTGTAAAATTATTGTATTTGGATATAAACCCGACCGATTAAAGATGAGATGTTTATGAGGATAACGGGTAAGGGGAATGGAGCTAAAACCCACACATAAAAGGGTGTTCATAGCGGTAACTCATCCATGATGACTGGAGGATCCCAAGAACTTGGTTCAATGAGACAACTAAGTTATGAAGCACTTAGTCATGTACTTTTCAAGTTCATTCTCGAATCCCTTCAAGTGCAAATTGCATCTCCAGGTGCATAAACCTGATGACGTGTGGTAAGGTTAAGCTTAATAGCTTTTAATGATTCCTATACTGTAAAAGGTAGGGTATTGCAGGGTACTCTTGATGGGAGATCACCTATATAAGTGTGAAGTGGGGCCGCTTCAATTGACATTTCAGTACACACTTATGAATCCGAGATATGGTCCACGACCGAAATGGACAACAACGTGAGAACCAAAAGAGTATTAGAGTTGTTATTGTGTATATGTCATTGTCTTGGTTTACACAAAAAAACTGACCAGTTCAAGAAATCGTGTTCACTGAGCAGCGAGTAAATCCGATGACATTTCACTACGGAAGGTTCAAAGCCACAAGCTACCTATCCCGATCCAATAACGGTTCGTCGGAACATTCTTAGGTTTGCATGCATTAATTTCATTCATGTGGGGGATTGTTGGAATTTTTTGTTTTGACCAAATAATTAAGTGACATTAATAATTCATTTTGTGGAAATGAATTAAGTGGATTTGAATTCTCAAAACCAAATTTGGGTGAATGAGAAATTAATATAATTTAATATGTGGATAAGTACATTTGTGAATATATTTATCATGGTAATAGTAATAAATTGTGACAAAAAGAAATTATTCCAAAGGATGTGTCATTTAAAAAATTGACTCATACCTTTTGGTGAATAGTTGTCAATTTCTAAAGATTGCGACTTTTGAAAAAAAAAAAGTTTATGGTGAAGAGTCACAACTATTACCTGTGACTTTTGGAAGTCTATATAAAGACCCCACGTTGTTCATTTCATTTCATCGGCTGATTGATTTCAATAATCAATTTTACATCGATAAAAAAACAACATTGTGAGTTGTCAAGACCTTCAACTACAATATGCATACATGACATTTTAGAATTGTAGTATTTGCATTAGAGTTGTGTCAAGAAGTTCTGGATACTTGAGTCTGTTCGCCGATAGTTTCCGATTCGTAGTGCAGCTGTCGGAAAGCTTTAAAGTCGTTGTATCTTGGGGGCGATTGCCATGATACCGTATTACACCGGAGTACGGGGCAATATCGTCTTACGGAAAGAGAGTCCAACTCTTGCCTTGACTTTACTGTGTCAGTGTTTGCATAATCATCTTCATCTACACACATCCAAATACATTTTTCCAACAACTTCTATGGTTGAGTGGAGGACACAGGGCCCCCCTCAATAAAAGAGAAGTGTTCATAAAAATCTTGATGGGGGTAGGTTCTGGGCCCATGAAAATTTAAATGTAAGGGTTTTGAAATTGGCCAAACCCGTCCCACCATGTTGCCATTGCTAATTTTTTCTCTGAACTCAGACAATTTTCGGTCTAGTTTTACATTTCTAATTCAGCTCGACTCAAGCTGCTTAGTTCCCAAATTTTAAGTGTTGAATCTCGAGAAAAAAAAAATTGTTACCATATAATTCGTTTTTCGTTCCAAAAAATTTAACTATTTAATTTTGATCTCGTAACTCGCTCTGTTGTGCAATTTTGAGCCAATTTGTACCAAAAAACTAGAAAATGACGTTTTTTATCACGCACAAATCACGTACCGACAAAATGGGACCAAAATTAAACAATCGAGATAGTTATGAAACAAAATTTGAACAATCGAAATAATTATAGAACCAAAATTAAATAATCGAGATAATTATAAGACCAAACTCAAATAATTAAATTTTTTAAGACGATAAAAAAATTATAAAAAAATTGAACGTGCAAAGTAGAGGGTGTATGCAGAAAACTAAAACAAAGTAGAAGAATAATTGTAGGGGGCAAAATATTTTAGCAGAAAATAAAAGGTAGAGAGATTATTACAGCAATAAAAATTAATAGGGGAGAAGGCAAGCACCAAGAAGAAGATTCCATTGGGAAGTAAAAGAAAAAACTAGGCATTGCAACATGAATAAGGATTTTTATATGCTACATTATTAGCATTACTGTATTAGCATGTGTAACACACTAATGCATTATGGAAAAAACATGAATAAGTAACTAAGCAATCATGATGGTTGGTGATTTTCCATAAAATGGACAAACGCGTCTATGTATCTCTCGTGTAAATCTCTATCACCGAACACTTTAGCCATTTCTTTAGCGTTATCCCTGTATTTCTTTCCTAGCATCACCTCCTTTACAGAGTCGGCAACCAAGTCCCTTGTGTATGATCCGTCTTCCTCATTTCTTGCTATTTCCACTCCAAGTTGCTTCTCCACAATCACCCTAGAGTTCAACCCTTGGTCCACCAAGAACGGAAGTGTAATTAACGCGCGACCAAACATTAGTCCCTCGATAATAGAACCCCAGCCGCAATGAGTCAAGAACCCGCCCACCGAGTCATGACTCAGTATCTTCAACTGCGGCGCCCAGCTCCTCCACACCATTCCCCGCCCACTCACTCTCTCCTCAAACCCTTCCGGAAGCTCAACCGAGTCGGAACCCGCCAACCCGGACGCCTTCCTCAAAACCCAAAAGAAAGGGACCCCCGATAACTCAAGCCCGTGAGCTAACTCACTGAGTTGACCTTGACTCGGGGTCACCTCGCTCCCTAATGCCACGTAGACAATTGAACCTCCCCGTTGACCGTCGAGCCAATCCCTAATTTTGATCCAAGATTCACCATCTTTATCAGCATCACGCTCGTTGACCATAGGCGGCATTAAACCTATTGAAATAATGCTCGTACGGTGCATCTTTTCGACCAAACTCAACCACTGCGGTTCGAATTCGTAGCAATGCCTCAAAAGAATCGCTTCGCACCCCTCGGAAACCGTGCCCGCCCGGTACGAATCCGAATAACCCGATTCGGTACCGTGAACCGACCCGACAATCCAGTTCGCTTCGTAACGGCGGTACGCCACCCGGGTATCGAACTCGACCCATTTTGGAGGGACCATGAAATCCTCGGGCCGGGTCCGGTAATCCGACCCGCTAATCAAGCCCTCGGCGGGCCCGTAGAAAGCCAAAAGCCAAGCATTTAATATAAGAAAAAAGACACCGGGAATCCCCAACCGGGCAGTTATGGGAGGCAGCCAGTGCGGGACAAAGTCGTAGATGATCCAGTCGGGCCGGGCCTGGTCCAGGAAACGGGTCAGCCCGGGCTCGAGCCCGTCGAAGGCTTTCTTGAGAAGGTCCATCTGTGCACCGTCGATGTCGGTGGTGGATTCGGCGTCTTCGGGTAGGCCCGCAAATTTTGGGAGGGGGATTTGGACTAAAGTGATTGAAGAAGATAAGTGCGGGGGCAGTTTTGGAATACGGTGGATGTTTCTAGGGGTGGAAATGAAAGAGATTTTGTGGCCCTTTTGAGCAATGAGTTTGGCGAGATCGAGGTAAGGGATTATGTGTCCGAAGGCTAGCCATGGGAACATTACTATGTGCAGGGGTTTATGATTTTTGATGGCCGCCATGGATGGAGCTAGATGATGTTTTGATTTGGGATTATGAATTATTGATGAACATTTACTTCTTCTACGTGCATTGTTTTATAGAATATTTAATAGCATGCATTTTTGGGTACAAGTGTTTAGACTAATAATATATAGAATTTGAGCAGCAATCGCAGATCTTTAGGAGAGGCACATGCTGTTGCAGGATTTGTACATCATGATGGGGATTTTGCTGTCCATGCAATTCGTATTTTAATTATTAATTAAATAAATAAAGAGACTTATGCATATGTTTTGTGATAATTTTGAAATTTAAGACTTCAAGTATCACAAAATCCGCAACATTATACAAGACTTCCTCTATAAATTATTCACTCGATACATAAACACACCTTATTTAATTAGGTAACATGTTTGGATGATTTTCAAGATATTCAACAAAATTATCTATGTATTTACCATGCAACTCCCTGTCGCCAAAAAGTGCAGCAATTCCTTTAGCATTTTCTTTGAATTTCTTTCCATCATTTTCGACCATCACCCGCTTCACTGAGTCAACAACCGAGTCTCTCGTGTACGACCCGTCTTCCTCATTTCTTGGAATTTCTACCCCTAATTCTTTTTCAGCAATAAGCCTGGAATTCAAGCCGCAATCCGCAACAAATTAAGGGCAGTGATATTAATGGGAGGCCAAACATTAGGCCCTCCACAACGGAACTCCACCTGGTATGAGTCAAGAACCCACCCTACTGAGTTTGAATCAGTTGCCCCGGACGCCTTTCTCAGAACCCAAAAAAAAAGGGACTTCAGATAATTCGAGTACATGAGCCAATTCAGTGAGTTGATCATGACTCGGAATCACCTCACTCCCTAGAGCAACATATAAAACCGATTCTTTATCTTGATCATCAACCCAATTTCTAATTGTAACCCAAACTTTCATCATTATTATGGTCATGCACAGCAGGTGGCATAAACCCTAGTGGAATAATTAGTTTAGGGTGAAGCTCTTCAAGCACCCGTAACCATTGCGGCTCAAATTCGTAGCAATCCCTCAAAAGAATTGCTTCACACCCCCTTATAACATTTCCGGCCCGGTAAACATCTGAATACCCTGACCCGGTGTTATGAACCGACCCGAGAATCGACGATGCACCAATTTGGTCTCGAACTTGACCCATTTTGGCGTGACCATAAAGTCTTCGGGTTTGGCCCGAACATCCGACCTGATAAACTCCGGGTCGGATATTGGCCCGTAATAGGATAATAGCAGGGCCGTTTGGGAGAATTTGGTGGCCTGGTGCGAACTCTCAAATGAGGCGTTAAGTGAGGTCCAAGTAAATGAATATGAAACAATTTAGTTTTTATAGAAACAATATAGTAATATTAAAAAAAAACACCCTAAACATGGTATTGAAGTTATTTTCTAATTTGGGATATATATTTATATGCACAAACTGACTGACATAAGATCAACGGTAATTTTATTGGAAAATAGAGAAATAGATGAAAAATTATTAGAGGTTGAGAAAATTAAGGATAAATTTTATTGGAAAATAGAGAAATTGATGGAAGATTAATGGAGGTTGAGAAAATTAAGGATGATAAAAAGAATTGAAGATTTTTTGTCAGTTGTTGTATATTCTTAGCATCAGATTTATGATTTAATTTTTTTTTAAACCTAGTAATGGGCCTCGAAAATTTGGGCATGGGGGCCCTGGAAAAAGTGTTCCGGGCCGTGACAGGAGGCAGCCAATACGGTGCGCAAAATTGTAGATGATCCAATTGGGCCGGGTTTCCTCCAAGAAACGGGTCAACCCGGTTTCGAGGACATCGAAGGCTTTCTTTAGAAGGTCCATTTGTCCATCACCGATGTCCACGGTGGCTTCCGCGTTTTCCATGAGGCCGGGAAGTTTTGGCTTTGGAATTGTTACTAGAGTTATCGAAGAAGCTAAATTTGGAGGTAATTTTGGGAGGCGGTCTATGTTTTTAGGAGTGGAAATGAATGAGATTTTGTGACCCTTTTGAGCGAAGTTTTGAGAGGTTGAAGAATGGGAGAATGTGTCCAAAAGCAAGCCATGGAAACATGGCAATGTGCAGGCTTTTGTGTTCTTTGGCCGCCATGGATGTAGACGGACAAGGAAATGCAAAAGAGATGATGTTTTCAGTTGGGGTGGCTTATTGATGAACATTAATGCCCGTATACACTCTTTTATAGAATTTTTGTGAATGGATGGACTGTATATTTTAGACAAAAACTGTATAAGACGCTGTTATGTATGACACGGATTATACTTTGGCACAAATTAATATTCATCCCTTCCAAAATATTAAAGCATCATGCCACAGTGTTTTGGTCAGAAAAATGAAATTTTATTCAACCATTAACATTGGGCATAATATATACCCATAATTACAAAGGAAGAATAAAGCAGTAATACACCCAGCCCTGTTTCTTTCTAGATACCTTGGTTCTAGCTTAGCAGCAAGAAAGCACCTAACTCTATTGCAGCAATTTCGTTGGATTCTAACCCCACTCTGAAAAGGATAATTTGTGACTCTGAAAACCATCATGCCAAATTATGTCACACAAGTGTCAATCTCTACTCAATAAGAGGAAGCATTTTTTTAAAAGCTATATTTTAACAATTTTAAAAATAAAATTCTTTTCAACCACTTTTTAAGAGTTTGTAAACAAGTCTTTTAAGATTTTACAAGTTGTTTAACACCTTTTTTTATCAAATAAATTTACAAAGTTTATAAGCTCCTAAACTGCTTATAAATTGAGTGAAACATGCTCTAAATACTAGACCGAGTCTATGGGGCCCCTGGATTTCTTTGGCATCATGGCGTGTACATAGTTAATTTTTCACCCAAACGTGGTGTCAACGTTTACGAGACAATTGTAGATGTTAATTAGGATGGATATTTGAATTCCCCTTCAAGGGTTATGAGTTTGACCATTGTTGAACCATATGTATACAAGGAAACATGTTATTTTGATTGCATTTTCTTTTAGAGGAGATTTCTTGTAAAATTTATACTATTATATTTATAAATTAATATCATAATATTTATAAACTGATATTATCATACTTATAAATTAATAAGCATTAAATCTAATATGTATCATTTTATAAGAATAATAGTATCAATTTATACGTTTAATAGTATTAACTTTATATTACGAACATATTTCATATGAGAATTTGTGTATCTTTTAATATTACCAATTATATGATTTAATATTTATACTCTTAAATCGTACTTTTTGAGACTTGAATCTAGATAATACTTGAATCTTATCTACGTACTACGTTGCAAATTTTTTATCTCATGCGTCATTAATTTCCTTTTCCATGGGGGACAATGTTCAAACTAAAAGAATTAGTACTCCTTGTTCAAATTGGAGTAGTACAACCTTTACGTTTTATATGATTTAATATTTAAATTTCTTAAATCGTACGATTTTTTGATAGTTGAATCTAGATAATACTTGAACGAAAAAAAAAAAAAAAAAAAAAGTTCAAACATTAACATTCTGACAAAAAATTTCGATCCGGCTTCCATCATCTTTTAATAACAAATGTTCAAAATATAAAATTAGTTTCATCTTTAATAACATAATGCAAAGTTAAAATGAAATTAGTTAATAATATAAAATATCATCACATTTATAAATTAATACCATAATATTAATTTATAATTATAATGATATCAATTTTATATTATGAACAAATTTAATAATAGAATTTATAAAAATATTATATTATTATTTTATATTAGATTAATATTTTACTTATTTATTCATTCAATAGAAATTCAAAATGTTAAAAAATATTGAATTGGAGAGGATTAAAACTTATTTAAATGAAAAAACTTTAAAAAAATTAATTAAAAATTAGAAAAAAAAATAAAATAAAAATATAATATAGTAACTCCTTGTTCAAATTGGAGATATAATAGGTTTAAGAAAATTAAATTACGTTTACGATTAACAATGCTAACCCTTTGCAATGAGTCCATGTATATATGCGCAACACCACGTGTAAATGATTTTCAAAAAAATTAGGCCCACACGGCATGTGCTCATCGACAAAAGCAACAGCAAACGTGAAAATAAGTTTTTTTAAAAATAGGCCCACAAGGCATGTGCGCATCGATAAAAGCAACAGCAAACGTGCAAGGGTGTGTTTGCAAACAATAGTGTTTCTTATAAGGTGATTAAAATTAATTTTAGTAGTAAAATTAAAAGTAAGTAATGTTTTAAAACAAAGTACTTTTAATCAATTTTTAAAAGTTAAGAGTGTTTATAAAATAAATCACTTTTTAATAACTTTACCAAAGCATCCTTATTAAAAGTAGGGGTAAATAATAGTAAAGATGTAATATTGTTAAAAAATTGAGAATAAAATTGTAGTTATAATTATTATGGTAATGAGAAGTAGTTTTAAGCTAGTAGAAGCATGAAAAGGAGTGTTTCAACAAAAATACTTTTAAGTACTTGAGTTAATTAGTTGGTTGAGTTTGTAAACACTCTTAAAGTGCTTGTTGTCTCAAAATAAGTGATTTTAGGTTCCTATTTGAATTTGCAAACACTCACTAAATACATTTTTTTTTTAAATTAGGCCCACGGCATATGTGCATCGAGAAAAGCAAGAAATCATCCAAGTTACTAGAATCAGCTTGATTGAGAACAATGAAAGGTGTAATAAAATCATTTCCATACTAATTGATAGTTTGGTACAATGTCAATGGAAATAAAAGTAATTAATTAATTACTTTATTTTCATTACCTAATTTCACCTCACTCAACCATCCTCAGATTATACACATTGTTAATTTTATAACTAAATAATAACAATGCAATGAATAACCTCATTTAATTGACCCTTAATTATACCCATTACATTATCATTATCATTATTATTCACAAGTCACACCAGACTCTGCACTTAAAGATGGTAGATGAGCTTCCAAGCATTAGGCTTCTTCCTTTTGGTGGTTTATCAAGGGAGTGAAAATTCAATCCACTCTATCTCCTCCACATCACTAATTTATAAAAATTCAATTGTTTAAATACACTTCTCATAATGGTTCATCAATCATTTGTCCATTCATATACCTTTTTGTGGGTCCCACATTCACCTCATTTTTATCTACTTTTCTCCAAAAAAATATTTTATCTCTTCATCCATCACTTTAGATGGATGACACTCTCTAATTTAAAGAACACCCACAGTGGTTTTAAACATAAACTTTCATCCATACAATGTTTAAACGCTCATTGGATAGACCACTGTGGATGCTCTAAGGAGGCAAGTGTGGAAGTAGCTGAAACTAGCATTCATGTGTGGGGTCCTACAAATTAATACTGAATGAAGTGTGTATCCTTCACCACATATTACAATCCACTGTCTGGACCGTGAAAGAGGTCTCAATCTTCCACAGTTACAGATGATGCAAAGATAAAAATTGTAAAATTTTGGGGACCATAATCTTCAATAATACAAAATCATTATTATATGTTAATCATGTGTGTGTGTGTGTGTTTGTGTGTGGGTACACAATATGTTTTGAGGTGTCAATCATCTCAATTCTCAAGATTTTCTTCGCAAGGCAAGTGGACAACTCTCTCAATAAATTCAGTAATTTATTCAATATTCCCACAAACATGTTACTACTTCATGAAGAGTAAACGTTGTTAGAACATAAATATAACTTTTCAACTCCAGTGTACTTTTTTTCCTTCACACCAGAGCAAATTTTATGAGACGATCTAATACAATTTTTTGTGCATTATCTGTTACAGCTAACACCTATCAAAGTAAAAATGACAATGACTTTTACGGACACAACTCAAATGATAAAAAGTAGAGTGAATAATTCTCAATTAGGCTAGCCGCCCTAGAGACTAGAGTGGAGGTTCTATTTCTATCAATGACATGTAATGCATTCTTTGCAAGCTCATTTAAATAGATTAATTACCTGCCTTCTACCCTGTAATATAGATTGGTCGAACTGTAAAAGCACGATGAAATTGGATGATATACAATGAGGATGTGTTTTACTCGGTTGAGAGTATAAGGAAAAGAAGTACCTAATTGATTGACATGCTACTTTTGTGGAGAAAGAAGCTTATTTTCCTCAGAATCATGCTTCATGGAAGAATCACCACCCATCAGCTCCTGAAAGCCTTCCACCTTCACAGGTGGGGCCCTTGGTGTTGTCATACTCATGGTCCTGCATAGAAAACAAATAAACAATAAAACTCAGACAGGTCGTATTGTATCAATGGTTAATCCCCAACAAATTGTGCGTTTTGATCCCCCAAAAGACGGCAAATACTTCTATACACCGTGCTACTCAAGTGAATTTGAATACTTATTTTAATAAAAGGTATTAGCTGGTCAGTATGGAAGTTTTCACTAATAGTATTAGTTATTTTTTATTAAACAGTATTAGTTGTGCACCAGCTCCACACTGCAACTGGTGCAGCCAAGTGTTACTCCCAAAAGACATGAATATAAGGATCAAATCAGGTCCAGAATAATTACGGTGAGTGCATTTGTGGAATCTGAAGATTAGTCATTGGTCGAAACGTAGTGTTGTTGGCTTGTTGAGCATAAGATGACACTGCGGCTAGTTGTTGCTGCCTAAACTGTTGCAACTGGGTGTGTCTGGAATTCATTGCTGTGAAAGCATTTGTATCCATTGGGAAATCAGATGGACTCTCCGTCTTCACTTGCACTAGAGGTCTGTCCTTGTCCATGTTCATATTCACATTCATATTCGCATTCATGCCAGGTCGGGGTGTTGCCTGTTGTCTCCTCCTCATCCTTTCCCACTGCTGCTGCTGCTGATATGCCAAATACTGGGGGTTATTTATCTGCTGCATCTGTGGATTCATTTGTCTTAAGATCTGTAAAGCAAGAAGTGTGAATTAGTACATTTTGAAAGTATCAAAATATTGAAGGATGAAATAGAGAAGCAACTAGTTAGTTTTGCTATAATCTAATTAACTAAGCAAAAAAAACAAACAAACTGACCCTTTAATCTAATATCAATAATATTTTGGTGCATGAATTTGTAATGGTCCCTATCCCCAGTGGTATGTATGCTAGATAGATCCTTGTTGGCTTTGAATTCCACGAGGGGAGGAGACCAAACATTAATAACAGAGCACATTTGGAAAATATGTATACAAATAACAAGGGGCAATGTTCAAGCACGAAATGGAAAAATGCATATATACCTGCTGTGACTGCTGAATAGAAGGTTGCTGCTGTGATTGCAGCTGTCCCTGGATGCCCGGCACTTGTTGCTGAGTTTGCTGAACAACGTTCTTAGAGTTATCCTTTATAAGTTCAGCCAGACTCCCCACATTACTGTAAAATAAAGAGAGAAACATGTGGATGGATAACTTGGATAATAGAAGTAAATACTGACAATAGATCTCAAGTATCATATGTGGCTGGAACACTGATAATGATTTAAAACCACAAGGTATGGATTAGAATGCCACAGAAAAGGTATAAAAGCATTCATAGAAGATTGTGTCATCACCACTTCTTGACAAAATTTAAACACAGAATATGCATATAGTTGGAGAGTTAAGCCATGCCTATTTCACCAGAATATTAGATTCTACTAAATGATTGATTAAATAAGCCAGATACTTCTTTCATAAAAATCATAAAGAGAAAGACCAAGACACGTCTATCATTGCAGAACTGCCAGTGTCTGCATAAGATAATTGGGCTTGAACTGAACATGTAGATGCATATCTGACTCACTCTTGCTTAATTATTACATATTCAAATCTGTACTCAACTGTTCACACTCTAATAGTCCTAATTTATCTGATGCATGCTCTCATAGATGGATCAATTTCACTTCACCTCATATCTGTCAGATATCAAAAATGCATTATCAACCATCGTTAAATGGTTCTATGAGTTAATATGTTCACAAGAGCAATGGCAAACAAAATTTCATAACATCAAGCATACAAAGAGTACATCACTCACCTATATCCTTTAGTTTGAAGAAACATCTTCACCAACTCAGTGGCTGAACACTGCTTTCTGTAACTATCTGTAAGGAGCTTCAAGATGCACCCTAATTTACTGATATGACAACTCATAAACTGTGCCATAACTTCTAAAGACGTGTCAGAAGAAGATTCAAAACCCTGATTGTTTAGCAACCGTACTAACACCTTCTGTGACATCTGTGATGCTTGTTCTTGACTAAGAAGTTTCTTGCTCCCTTGAGAACCATTCTTTCCTTGAGCTTGATGTCCTTGTTCCATGCTGAGATACTCGGGCCTGATACCAAGTCGCTCAATCATAATAGGGCTGATGACCGTGCTCTTGGTCATAATCTGAGGTAAGTTGTCCAAAACCCCATTGAACTGCACCGTCGGATTGTTCTCCAGTCTCCTTGCTTGCAGGACTGCACTATCAGGAACACAATTTAAAGTAAACATTGTCTCAGGAAAAAGGAGCTTATCATCAACCACATTACTGCCAACCATGGACGAATTTGATCGTAAGGTTGATACATTGTCCTTAAAAGCTACTCTCCTTCTTTTGTGATGCTCAAGCACTTTAAGATAGTCAGACATCTGATCAGGCGTCCGGTACTCAGGTTCTCTACCCCCAAACATCAACCTATAAGATTTGCCTCCCCAGTATTTCTCGAAGAATTGACTATACCATGTTTCCGGCAATTCTTCCAGCTTAAGCCTTTGTGACACAACATCAACTTCAGATTCACTCAATCTAGATCCAACAACAGTAGATGCTTTGGAATGCCCCTGTACAGTACCATAATAATGTTGATGAGCATTAAGCAAAAAAAAGTAAAGGAAAAACAAGAACAAAAGATAAAAGGAATTTTAACACTATGAGCACACTACAGATTCATAAGACAAGAATAATTTAGAAAGCAGGCTATGTATTGAATATCCATGTGATAAAAATGATTTTACAGAAATGTTCAAGGGGACATCGAACATCAGTAGGAAGGAAGCTCATTATATATACAAGCTATCTGCACCAAACATGAAATAAGAATATGATTTGGCTTCAGATACAAAAGTGAGGAAACATATTAAAACTAGAGTGTAGACAGAGAATTGGTAATAATGATTGGACTGCAGCAAGTGTGAGACACTTATTCTCTATGTGCTAATGAAACACAAAATTGAATGCAAAAAAAAGGAGGTAACATGTGATCAAATTGTAGGGATTATCATCCAATTGATCTTGAGTACCCATATTTAAGAAGCTATGTGGCTCGTGATTCATGCTGTATCAATTAGAATGATTTCCCACTCAGATTTGATATAACTTTATCCTGGTAAAAATTGGGGGAACAACTCACTCAATGAGAGACTAGCAGTAAGTGAGAACAATGTTAACATAAATATCAAAGTGTTTTGGTTGAGGGAAATGGACGTTCTTGCATATTTAGGGAGGTCAACAAACTTCAACTAGTTTTTTTCTACTCCTATAAAATAGGCAATTCACCGAAGCTGAAGAAGAAATTGAAAAACCTTTGACGATGTAGAGTTTGAAACGCCTAAGCCCGGTTGCCGTTGATCTCCATCTTGGGCACCATTTTCTAGAGTGAAATACACATCATCCCCGTGCAACTCTAAATCTGCACCAAATTTTACAACACATTCAGATGGACAATTAAACTACAGATATTTCTGAAAATTATAAGTACTGAACTGTGGAAAAAGAACATGAAAATCTATTTTCTCTCTGCAGCTTTTCAACAATCTAACAATTCTTTCCTTTTTCCCAAACTTCCCTTCATTAATTAGTTCTTAATTAAGGATTTTGCAGACAGTAATCAGTATAAAGAATCACTTAATTAAAACATAAACCTAGAAAATACATCAGACTTCTATTTACTACTCCCGCTACATTAAGAAGATGAACCCTAAACCGGTTCAATTTAAGATCATAAACCCTTAATTCGTGAAATTGGATACCTAATTCGACCAAATTTTCCACTTTGTTTCCAAATTAGATCCCAGGTAACACAAAATCATGAAAGTGGACTCACAATCAGGATTGAGCTTGGAGATTGCAGGGAAAGGTGAATGGGCGAAGAGAGAGACGGAGGCCTTATCAAATAGGAGAGCGCGTGCTCGGAGTTGGAGGTAGATCTGAGGCTTAGTGTTGGAGTCATCGGTTCGCATGAAAGCCTCCCAAGCGGCCGGGGAGGAGAGGAACGGAACAAAGGTGGAGTAAGAGGCGTCGCCGAGCCACGACCGCCACACACCCTGAATCTCCAGCTTCCGGGCCAGCTCGTAGCCGCGTCCGTCGTCCCCCAACAACGCCATCGCTTCCTTCTCGGGTTTTACACTTTCGGACTTCTGCAATCCCCACGCCAGATGAACTCTGATAGTAATTTAAAAATTAAAATTCATTTTATGTCTATTTAATTTATGTTTATACTTAAAACTAGTCAACCTAAAATCTCATTCATATTATTTTATTTAAATTTTTTTTTTTTTTACAAAATAGCACTCTCCTTCAAAAGTGGTATTTTTGTATAATAATAATATCTACTAATAGGTATAGCAACACAATTAACCAAGTGACTTAACCCACCTGACCACTGGGCTCATCATATGAGTGGGAGACCTAAGTTCGATTCTCTCTGGGAATGAATTTGGAGTTATGGGAGTTTAATGTGGATTGGCGATTTCGTGGAGTATTTTGGTGTTTGGTGTACTAATTACTAACAACTAACATCTAACTTTGTCCGATAAAAAAAAATATATATAGCAACACAATTATGTTAACGACATACATGTCCTTGGTACTCCCTCCGTCCATTTATAACTTTCCTCTTTCTTTCGAGTGTTTTAAGTAAAAAATAATAATTAAATAATAAAAATGAATGGTAGATTAAGGAGAGTGTATTGGTTGGAGAGTCTGTAGGATTTTTTTTGGACTTTTAAAGTCAGGGGTCTTCAATCTGGATTTTCAAAAGTCTTTAAATATCCTGAAGTATTCAATCCGGATTTTCAAAAGTCTTAAAAAATCATGAGATATTCAATACGGATTTTAAAAATTCTTAAAAAATCTTTAGGTATTCAACAGTCTATGAATTTTAATATTCTATGGATTTTATTTGATTCTCTTTGCCATCGTAACCGCCCATTGTTGTCGCCACCATTCTCCTGCCACCGGACGATGTTTTTTTGCAAGACGACGAAGTGCCTCACACCATTTGCCGGCGGCAGCATGCACTGTCCGTCGTTCTTTCGCATGACCCACCGCAGTATATCTTTTTATTTTTTTCAATTTTCATTGGCAGAGTGCTAATTCTGGTTTTTTTTCTAAACAATTTGGATAACTTTTTTTTATATACAAGGGTGTTCCATATACATTTGCATCAATAGTTCCAGCGCCGGAGTCTATGGAAATCCATGTAAATCAATAAAAAAGTGTATTTCACAATCCTGTCAAGTCTATGAAAATCCATGTAAATCAATAAAAAAAAGTCAGTCAAACTCTGCATGGAGTTTATGGATTTTCTAAATCCACTGACTTTTTAAAGTCCAAAAAAATCCAATAGAATCTCAATTGAATACACCCCCATAAGTATTGAAAGAGAGAAAAAAAAATATGTGCAGTATTAAGTGGAGTAGTGAATGATATTTTTTGGTAATATTGTATTAAAAGTGAGGATAAAAATTATGAGTAGTGACATAATTTTTTCATTCATGAAAAGAAAAACTTATTGTGGGACGAATAAAAAAAATTGGAAAACTTATAGTGGGACGGAGAGAGTATAATTTTTTTTTTTAAATTCAATTATGATTAATACTCATGTGAACCAAGGTCTCACTATAAACTCTAATTTAATATGATTCATTTTGAAGGATGAGTTGACATAAACTTTCGCCCCCCATTCCATTCACTCTCAATTTCACCTACCGGCGTCAACGATCACTTCTCCCTTTGCTCCCCCCAGACCATTCTATCTCACTCTCGCAAGTCGCTTCGCCGCACCATTGCTCAATAATAGTGATAGTTTTTTGTGTAACAGTGATAGTTTATGTGTATAATAATGATACTTAGTTTCGTATACAATGACAGTGATAGTTTTCATGAATAACATTGATAGTTTTTATGTGTATTTTACATACCAGTTATAATTTAGTAGCATTTTCAGTGAGTGTTTTTTATACATAGTAGTGATAGTTTGTGCATATAACAGTGATACTTAGTTTCACATATATCGACAGTGATAGTTTTTCTGAGTAACTTGTTATAGTTTTTTTTCATAACAGCGATAGTTTTTATGTGTATTAGTGATAAATATTTTTCATACTAGTGATAATTTAATAGCATTACAGTGAGAATTTTTTTATTAAGTGGCTTATATATGCTCAATAGTCGTATTGATTCTATAAAACAACAAATGACTTACCTATGACGGCGATTTTCTGAGACAACAGTGGTAGTGTTTCCTCCGGCACGGGTGCAGAGGCATTTCCGGTGCGACTGTGTTATCCTGCGCTTGAAGGAGACACAATTTTCGCATGAGGGTGTGAGAGGAGAAGAGAGAGACGCAATTATATTTGATCCATTTGATATGTATGGGTCAAGTTTGATATGAATTCATACCATGAATCATGTTTATCGAAATTTTTGTTCTCAATTATATTTTAGATTTTCGACCTAATCTTCAACACATGACAATGGGTGAATAGTTAATAATAATTGGCCAATGAACCCGACCTCCAAAATATAAGAAAATTTCAAAATATTTAAGCAATATAGTAGTCACTAATACAGATTTGGGCTTAGACAGCTGTTAAAAATTATCTTAGACAGCGGTTATAAGGGATGTCCAAGTAACAGCTGTCTAAGCTTAGACAGCTGTTATAAGGGATGTCCAAGTAACAACTGTCTAAGCTTAGACAGCTGTTAAAAAACCGTTGTCTAAAAGTAGGCCTTAGACAGCGGTTCTGAACCGCATTGCAAAATACCCCTTTGGACAGCGGTTTAATCGTTGTCCATGCTTTAGGCCTTGGACAACGGTTTATAACTGCTTTGCAAGATACCCCTTTGGACTTTCAACCGTTGTCCAAGCTTTTTTTTTAATAAATTTTTTTATTATATTAGTTAGACAGTGGTTTATAACCGCTGTCCAATACAATTTTTTTTTATAATTAATATATATTTTAAAAATCCTGTTTATACAAAACCAAAACTTATACCACTATAATATATATATGTCCAATACCAAAACATCAAATAAATAAACATACACATCATGAAATAAATAAACATACACATCATAAACATACGTCCAATATACATAAAAAATATGAAATATCATCACAAATATATAAGTTAATTACATGCTACCAAAAGTTATACCACTTTAATTATAATTATACAAGAATCGATTGTAAAGATACCCCGTCCAATCTCTTTTCCATTTCTCCATTCTTTTGTTGGAGTAAGTCTTGAGTGGACGTTCATAGACAAACTGCAAACAACGATCAATCAATATAGTTAGATATATAGTATATGATTTTTTATTCAATCAATAATAATTTAAATAAATCGATAAATTGACTTACATTGTTAGGAATCGTCGTTTGAGAAGCGCAAATTATATCTTCAATATAGTAACACACAAAATATCCACAATGGTCACCATCTTGTTGCCTCGGAACCTGTTGATTAGCAATTATAAGCACGTATTACAATTATGATTATTTTCTATTAATTTGATAACTTACTAAATTAAATTTAACTTAATATTTGTCCAGTTCACTTTAGACAAATTAGATCTTGAGCCTTGATTCGGAAGGCGACTCCGATACATCGTCATCACACTATTATTATTATTATAATTAAAAAATAAAAATAGATTAAATATGCATAATTTTAAAAGTAAAACAAATCATTATATTAGAATATTAAAAATGAACTTACGCTTCCATGTATGACGTGAGATCAGGGTGATTTGCAGCCACCCCATTCACAGCTGGGTCCATAAAAACACACTTAATGTATTCATATTTATGGCGACCAACACCCAATGTTCCTATATTATATTAAGAATATTAAAATTAACTGCAAATTTAGCATATGTGCAAATATCATATTATGAATACAAATTTTAAAGAAATATTTATTGTACTCACCCACCCCACATTTGTTGGCCAAAAAATGAGATGTTCTCTCCCAGTATGACTCAACATATGTTCAACTATCCCCTCCATGCCATGTGCCCTATCATCCTTTAAGCAAGACACTTGGGGGGGGGACGAATGAATACATTCCACATGCTCGGGCATCTCTGGAGAGATATACCTCGCCCAAATATCTTTAACCAACATATATACGCTAATTAATATTTAAAAAAAATTAAACTATATAGAAAGTAAATACTGATAATTAGTAAACACATACCTGAGGTAAAAGGTTATGGTGGTTGCACTCAACCACTCGTCGTTCAAGACTTCAAGCACATGCTCCCGAATGATGTATTCTTCAAAAGCATTCCGATGAAAGTGAGCACTCATCGGAATTGTGAGGGTATCGAAAGAATTGGACTCCACCATCATGCTCACCATAGTCTGTACGGTGTAGTCATGATCTAAGTCTCCAGACAAGGGATAACCAAGTCTGCGTGCACCAATAGTGGAGTCCCTCGTTCTCTCCCTCTAACTGTCTATGATACCTCTTGATTTCTCTTTAACATTTTGTGGTGATTTCTGTTTAGACTTTTGTGGTGTAGGCAGTTTCTACAATCAATTTGCAACATTATTTAGAACGACAAATAAGATAATGAACTTTAATAGCATATATTTTACCTTCATGGTGCTAGAGACCAAGTAGCTCGGCCATTCGATGAAGTGCCCGACCATTGTTCCGATTGCGACAACATCATCAATTGGTTTTGGCACTGATGAATCTTCTTCTCCGAGTACGGGTACATCAAGTGTGACCCTCACGAAACCAGGAGTGAGGGGACAACCATGAATCATTCCACAGGAGTTATTGTGCAACGTTCCTGTGGCCACCAACCGAATAGGATCCTCCAAATAAATGTAGCATAAGGTCGGTGACTGTTCGAATAAGATATTTAGTTAGAAAATTTCAATATACTAGTCTTTAATTAAAACAAATGTGAGACACATCTGATACCTGCGAGATGTCATTTTGAAGTGCATCAATGACGTCGTTCCTAGCATCAGCTGAAAACATAGCACCAGCGATACTATTTTCACAGCTTGCTCCACTCGACGACACCCCGTGACTCGATCTTCTCTCGGACCTCAAAAGTTCCACCTGTTTCGTCAACACGGCAACCTGTTCCGAAAGTCTACCCTGTTGGAATTTAAAGGCACGTAAAACAAGTAATCACATGCGCAACAGAAATTAAAGTTCACCAACAACGAACAATTAATTGCATACAGATTACAATAATCATAATGAGAAATCTTACAGTAACTCGAGAGTAGATTTCTCTACTACGGTATCCATGTAATCCCCAATTACGAACTTGCACGGATTTGCCAGCGTTGAATCCTTAGACAGATTTGCTAGGAAAATCCAAACTCTAGATTTTATGGAGAAAATATGAAGTGATTCAGTTTGTGAATCCCAATAGCTTGTATATATAGGGATAGTTAGCTTATTTCCCAAGCTAGCCCAATTAGGAAAATAAAATCCCTAATCTTGAATTAAATTATTCCCTAAATATAAATCTCTATGGATTTAAATGTCTTATATGAAAATCTCTACGATTTATTTCCATATACATTAAATCCTACAATTATATTCCAAATATAATTATTGGGAATTCTTATTTAATTAAATCCAATTTAATTAAATATTAATAATAATTAATTCCAAATTAATCTATTATTAATTACTTCTCCATAAATTAAATATTAAATCTAATTTAACATTTAATCAACCAACTATAATCCGTAAAAGGGAACTACTTGTTGTGTGACTCATAGGCCCTCATATATCGAGCGATTAGTCAAACTAACGGTCTTAATTGAACCCTAGACAATAAATCAGACATTCTCAATATATGAGGTACGTTGTGAGAAACGTGCAACTACCTGTAACTGAAACATGGACTATTACGATTTCCTCCTTTCATTCGCGAATACTCGATTAAGTCTTAAACATGATGAAGTGTCTATTCAAATAACTTAATCATATTATCTCCAATAACTAATTGATCATGTATGTCACACTTAGCCACAAAGTCTAAGTTGACGTGCATCGGCCGATGACTTTGATCCAATTATGATGAGAAGATGAGTATTCTCTCTAAATCCACTTTGAGGAATGAATCCTATTCTTGGCTCAACTACCACGCACATGCACTTCGTGATGAACCAAATCCAAGCCGTATCTACCCATGGAAGGGTGCAAGCGTTGGTCATGGTCAAAGTTCATCATCCCACACATGTCGTGCGTATTGACTTCAAGTCAAAGGAGTATCGCATCGCTCCCACTAACCGAGACACCCGTTGACACATATAGTGGAAATACATCAAACGATTTCTCGGATGGGTATATGATAAACGGGGTTTTTCTATAGTTGTAACGCATAAATATGTGTCATTTTAACTCGTATTACAATTGTTTATAGCTTAAAAAGATGTGATATGATGATTTCTTGAAGAATAGCACAAGATGTGTTATTTCGATTGTTTTCAGGTAAAAACGAGCATTAAAAGTGAGTCAAAGATGATCCAAAGCTATCACATTAGAAGCACATTAAAGAGAGGGTCGCAACGAAATAAAAATCGAGTAAATCGGAGTTCGAGAGCTCAAGTTATGGACAAAATAACGAAAATATGACATAGCACGGCGAGAATTTGGACTTGCACGTAAATAATCAGCCATGCATATCCATGTTGGGCATGGGCGCATGGGCCAAATTAGTTTCATTTTTAATCAACATAGATCAGCCCAAGTCAAGCCATGAGCCCAAAGAAGAAAGTAATTACCATATGTGTGATAAAATCATGCAGAAGAAGGCACCGTCATGGAATGAAGCAGTGGAAGGAAATAAATTAAAAGTCATAGAATCTCAATCTGGAGGCAAGATACGCTATGATTTAATGAGGATTCTTTCTTGCACAAAAAGTAAAGGATTGGGACGCATCTCTACCAAAAATAAGCTCAGCCCTAGAGATATATATATTGAAAAGTAGAAGCAGCAGGGGATCATCGATCAACAAGGAGAGAAAGCAGCAGTACCAGTTCTTGAGTTGGAGACACCGCGACAAACAATAAGTTTATTTAGTCCTTTACTTTTAATGTTTTTATTTGTTATTTTCGTTATGAATTTTTCTAGCTAAACTCATTTGTGATCCTAGGACATGAAAGTAGATTATGATTATTTTTGCACGGATTGATTTCAATTGATGAATTTTGTTTTGTTATTCTTATTTATGCATCATTTTGTCTTGTGAATTTAATTGCAAAGGCCACGTGATTGAATTCGTTTGTTTATTTGAGTCAATATTCGAGAGAGGATATTCAAATATTGAGCATAGGATTGCATAATTTATTGTGAGTCAACATTCGAGAGAGGAGATTCATAATAAAAGAGGAATATAATCTTGATTTGTTGAGAGGAGTAATTATTGGAGCGAAGTAGAGATAGAGACTCTTAAATAATTATATCTAACAAGATTAATGAGATCGAGAGATGATTTAATCTTCCTTAGTGATTACCTTTATAAGAATACTTAATGAAATAGTTGATTGAATTGATTTGTATGTGAATTTGATCTTAATTGAAATCGTAAGTCCTAGGATCCACTTTATTTTATTTGGTTATTCTAAAAACGTTAATTCGCTACTTGCTATTAATTTATTTGATTACTTAGTTCTTTTAATTTTCTTTGTTAAACAAAACCCACCATCCAAATTATTGATTTTCTAGATAAAAATAGGTTATTAAAATCGTAATAGATACTAGAGCTAATCCTCGTGGATACGATACTCGTGCTCACTATGTGCTATAATCTACGTCGTACACTTGCGGAATAAACTAGATTAAAAATATAGTGAACAATATACAAATACCTTCTAAGGTATTTGTGCATCCATCATGAGATACCTAGTATCTCGTAGTAAGTGAGATCTTACTACACTCTCTAAGAGTATGATGCAGATCACACACCAATTTCCATTTCATCATCAATATCTCATTCTTGATGATCCTTGATCGGGGCCATTTGAGAATCATGCTTAAGTCATCTGAGTTCTCACAACCTCAATGACATCAATGACTCATGGGAACACTTGCATGAATAAATGCAAACAATCAAACATAATATTCAAACGAGTGTATTGTCATACATTAATATTAAGTGAACTATAATATTAAATCAAACTGAATATCATCGAGTATTATGTCCTTACAATAGATTGTCTCTAGGACATTAACACTAACATACCCACCATATTCATGGCCACAAGACCAGGTGCCATCGCCAATGACGTCTTCGTCACGCCATATCCAGTACTTCGTAAGCGGCCGGGATGCTCCTAACGACCTAGAGCCCATCCAAGCAGATCATCAGTACCGATAATGTGGAGCTTGTCGAGAGTCATGGTCTGAGATATGCGCTCCTGAATCAAAAAATATTATTTTTTAATTATTTACTTAGAAATATTAGTTTGTAATTCAAAGATAAATTATTGGATAGATTACCGCTTGTTCAATTATACGCTGTGTACTGGGATCGGGAATATTCCCGTGTCGAGTCTTTCGAGTAGCCTGAAATAACTCAAAACGTGTAACAACAGGGGCACACTCTCCAGTTTTCTTTTTTCTTCAATCTACGATAGTGACGAGCGTGTCCCTTTATTAGATATATTAAAAATGAATATATAAAAAAAATTAAAAGTTAGGATTTTGATCTCACCAAATCTTCTCTTATGCGTGCATAACCTTTGGAAGATCCACGATATCACGTCTGCATCGCCTTAGTTTGTTGGCGATTTTTCTTACTTTGATCCTACAGTGTAATAGAAATACAATAAACACTGAAAAACATCATGCATTAGGAATAGAGGAAATGATATTGATCAATTTTACCTGAAAATCATCAGCCATAGCTCTACGCACAAACTCCTCCCAGTACGGGGCCACCATAGGGCTATTCTCATAGAGCGAAGGCGGACTAGCCGAGTAATGACCAGTATCCGGGTCATATGCTTTTCTTTCTCAGCCAAGACCGAAAACTCTTGGCCATCACCCCAGCTTGCATAAGTATTTGCTTCTTATTTGAATGGTCAAGGCCGAGGAATGAAGTCTATACGCATATAACATAACAATTTAGTTAATTTAGTAATTATACAACAACTTTCATAAGCATATAATTAACATACCGAAAGTTCGTCCCATGCGCTTCCTTAAAATGAGCCAGTTTGGAGCTACGCCAGTCCTTGGTTGGCAGCACAATAGGGATAACTCTCCTGACTGCAGCCCCAAGGTAGAAGGACAATTTCTCACTCTCTTTCCCTATCGGTGCTCATATTCATTGAATGATAACTGCAATAACATAGTAATTAATTAGGTTCAACGATCAATCAATATAATTACAATTTCAACTGTTCAATTGTAATATAATTACCTGAACTGTTTTTCCCTTGCTACGAGCTCTCTTCAAAGAAGTCATCGTGACTATACCCCTTGTGCGCTTCTCCCCAAAGCTGCTAGTGGTGGGAGCATCAGTGTCACCCTATCTCAAGTCCTCCGTATGATGTCGATCATATGCATCATCATCTCCAGGATAATCACCATGATAATCTCCATCATCTCCGGGATAGGGCAAATAAGACATGATCCTGTAAACCAGAAGAAACAACATTTAATAAACAAAAAAAACAACATTTAATAAAACAGAAGAAAAAACATTTAATAAACAAGAAGAAACAACATTAAATAAAGTGTACATTTCTTTTTAGCACTTGTTTTTCTTTTTCGTTTTTTGGTTGACTTTTCTCGTTCATGACCATAAATGTTAACAAGATCCGGATTGTCATATTCATCCTCATCTCTAATTATTCACAAAATGAGTCTTACAAAAACTTGCATATAGAATGTGGGAGTACCTAAGGTTTATATATTGCATGTACCTAAGGTTTTGTTGCTTCTCAAGACAATATGTATCCTAATGTACCATCAATCATCTAAAACAACACACTATCCATTCACCAAATCATCAAATTAATAACCCAAATATATCATAATGTATTAATCCTAATTTATGTTTAAATCCTCACACAAGCATATTATCAAACAATTTGAGTGCATCAATTGTTCATCTCTAAAATTAGCATAAAAAATCAAGTCAAGCCACACAATATATATTCATCTCTAACACTAACAAAAATTAATTCAAGCCACTAACAACAATTAAACCAAGCCACACAATATATATATATATATATAAACAATTAATAATATATATATATATATAAACCAAGCATCAATATATTGTTCATCTAACATTAACAACAATTAATCCTAACAAATTAACACTAATTTATGCTTAAATCCTCACACAAGCATATTATCAAACACCTTGAGTGCATCAATTGTTCATCTCTAAATTAGCATAAAAAATCAAGCAAGCCACACAATATATATTCATCTCTAACACTAACATATATATACATACAAATATATATATATATATATATAAAAAAAAAATTACCTGTTGTGGCGGCGGCGGTAGGGGAGGACGGCGGCAAGGCTAGGCGGCGGTTGGAGGAGGAGGGCAATTTGGGGAGAAAAAGAAGAAATAAGGGTTCTGGTCGCGATTTGGGTTAGTGTATAAAACCCGAGCTATTGGACAGCGGTTCAAATATTTGTCCAAGGTGTTTTCTTGGACAGCGGTTCGTAACCGCTGTCTAAGTGAGTTTGCACAGCGGTTTGAAACCGCTTTCCAAGTATTTGTTTTGGACAACGATTTTGAACCGCTGTCTATTTTTTTTTAATTAAAACCGCTCTCCAAGCTATAATTTGGAGAGCTGCTTGAAAAAAGGGATGTCCAAGCTTAAATGTGTAGTAGTGAGTGGAATTTATATGCATGGTCATTGATTAGTGGTAATTTTGCTTGAGATTTATGTGCTTTTGTTGCTCACTCTTGTCCCAATTTCATGTTTTTATTGCTCAATTTGGAGTAATTGCACTTGAAATGAGAAAGGTTTTTGTTTTGCTATCTTTGTAGGAAAATTGAGGATTTTGGAAGCAAAACACGAGCTCAATATTATTTGGAGTTAAAAGAGCTTGAAGTGAGATTTACAACGCAAAAAGAATCAACTCAATCGGAGTTCGGGAGCTCAAGTTATGAAGAAAACGAGTGAAGCTGCACTACCTGCAATTGCTCGACCTACTGCTCGAGTCGACCAACCCCTGCTCGAGTCGAGCAAGAGTGTTCGACCTCCCGTTGGTCGAGCAAGGGAGAGGATCGAGCTAAAATCCAAAGTTTTGAGTTGCTCGACCCAATTTTGGTCGAGCAACACTGCTCGAGTCGAGCAGCCTGAAAAAAAGAAAACATGTGCGCGATTTTACACTTGCTCGAGTCGAGCAAGCCAAAATATCTGAGGTCCCCATTTCTGACCTAGGGACACGTGCCAAAGGATTCAAAAGCATATAAAAAGGCCCAACTTCGTTTTTTCATGATTCAGCAGCAATAGGGAGTGAAGGGAAAGATATCAAGTGATACTGTTTAGAGCTGCAACTAATACTTTTTCCTGTTTTTCAATTTTGCTTCCATAGATAGCATAGATCACCATAGAATAGCATAGATATAGTTTCATTTGCAGTTTTGAGCAAGAAATCAAGGAGTATTGATGGATTTTGTATGATTTGGTGCATGAACTTCAATAGTAAGGTGTCTCTTTCTTTCTTTTGTTTATTTGTTGCTTATTTTGATATGGGTTCTTTGATTTCTTGTTGTTTAACCATGGGTTTTGCCTTGTGCACCATGGGCTAAGGTTATTAGTGTTTGGGTGTTTGAAATTGTGGTGATGATTGTTTAATTGCTTTGATTATGGTTGTTTATCTCTATTGATGATTATCCTTTAGATTGGGGGAATTTACTTGTTCTATTTTGGTGGTTTTGCTATTAGCTTGTGTGTTTTTGCTAGTCTATTTCAACGAGAGTTGGGTAGACGGGATTAGGCATATGAGTATTGGTTTAATTCACCGAATTTGAGTTAATTATGCTCTATTGCAACGAGAGTTGGATAGAAACATAAGAACCCCCCTAATTTACACTGACTACTTTAGTTAATACCTAGAGTGGAAAGTGAAGAGCACATATGAGAATTGAACTTAGTATACAAGTGGGAAAACACGAGGACTGAGTAGTTAGTTAATTAGAGGACCTTATCCGTGCAATTACCCGGGCTAGAAAGGGGAGATTCTTCTCCCGATCCTAGAATTTCAAATGATATCGGACCCTAGGCTTACCAAGTACGGGAATGGTACATGTGTAGTGATCGCTCTTATGGAATAACCGGAAATAGAGGCGAATACCATAATTAATCTTTTGACAATCATCTCACAAGGAAAAACACCCAAACACCTCTCTCTCACTTTGAAACAAATTGTTTGTTGCTTAATTGTTTTCTTTGCTTGTTGAATTCTCTTGTTGGTATTTTATTGTCTTGACGTTATTTAGTTTAAAATCAAATCAAACATGTTCAACATTATAATCATGCGCCGACACATAGCAATTGGGCTATATTCCACACCATAGTCCCTTGGATCGATATTTAACCGGGCACACAATGATCCTCTTATACTTGAGAGGTGAGTGTTGAAAAACACGTGTCAAGTTTTTGGCGTCGTTGCCGGGGACTAGTGGTGTTGAGTATAACTAGTTGTTCGTTGAACGTGATTACTTGTGTTCTTTTTATCTTTTTAGTAACCAACCTTGCTAATAGTTGGATTGGAGATTGTGGTCTTTGTTAATTTGCTAGGTGTGCATATATTTTAACAAATGGAAGGATATAACCATTACGAGTGGAATCAAGGATTTGATCATAACCGTATGGTTTATCCTCCACAACATGAAGAGTGTTGGAACGATAATTGAGGGAATATCTACTACGATTATCAAACGCAACAAGTTCCCTTGTATTATCAAGATGGTTGCCACAAGGAAGCCTCGTTCGTCGTTCAAGATGCACTTGCAACATTCATGGAGACTTGTCACTACGATCATCAAACGCAACAAGTTCCCTCCCTTCAAGATGCACTAGCAAAATTCAAAGAGGATTTTTCTCTCGACACACACATTGTCACGAATGAGCTTGACCATGACATTGCTTGGTGTATTATTGAAGATGATGAGGACCCATGTGAGGATTAGAATGAAAAGGACTATCCAATGGTCGATGAAAGTGAAGAGAAGGATCCCTCGGAGGATGATGAGTGTAAAGCTTTGGATATGGTAGAGCCTTGTGTCCAAGAAGAAATTGAGAAATCTCTTGATCCTTACTTTCCTTGTGCTTATATCAATCCTTCATTTGATTGTTACACTAATCCCTTATTTGAATAAAAAGAAGAAAGAGAGGATGATGAAGAAGAGGAAGAGGTCCCAAGCGATGAGAAGAATAAAGATGACAATCTTACTGTCGAAAAAGATGAAAAGGAGTGTCCATTGATGAATGTAAGCAACAATGAACAAAAAAAATCAAGAAGCATCCAAAAAGATTCTGGAGAGTGAAATGAGCATTTCTAATCCCTTAGACTCTTCAATTTTCACTTTATTTGATATGGATGCTTCTATTGAATTTGTTTTGCCTATTGATACTTACAACCAAAAGAAAGAAGTTGAGAAAAGTTTGGGCATCCTTGAAATAAGAGAGAAAGAAAGGCAAGAGATGATGGTGAAAGAAAATGGATATAATTTGGGGAATTTCATCATCCATAAGTTGTGCAAGAGAGATGGAGAGTTTTGGTCAATTTTTCATGAGAGTCTTCTTGATTTTGAGGCCAAAAGATTGAAATACAAAGGCAAGGAGGATCGATATCCATGGCCTTTTCGATGAGTTGAATGACTCAAGTTCCGTCAGGCATAGAACGTTAAACCTAGCGCTAAATGGGAGGCAACCCATCTCTACATGCTTTTATGTGTTTTGTGTTATTTCGTTTGATCTTGTTTTTGTAGTGTCGATTTTGGTAGATTGTTAGGGTCGTGTGACGAGGCTTGATGAAGATATCGAGCGTAAAGGAAAGATACGTGCTTGAAGGAAACTTTAGGTATAAACACTCTTTCCCAAACTTAGATTTGCTTAGCAAAGTCTAAGTTTGGGGGGTGTTTCATCTTTTATGCATTTTACAATTGCACCGGCGCACCCCCATTTTTGAGGATTTTGGTGGTTGTTCACCTTTTGGCAATTTTTTTGGGCTTAATTGGTGATATATACTTGTACATGAGTTTTGCCTTGGTGTTTAAGTGTGGAGTTGAGGTTGATTTACTTGTTTATATTTGATGGTGCAAAAGTGTGTGCTTACGAGTATGGTGTTTGGTGCAATTTCATGGTAAACTACTTTTTTTTCCAAACTTAAAATTGCTTAGCAATGTCTAAGTTTGGGGGGAGGGGAGTCATTATATTACGTTTCATTTGCACCGGCGCACCCACTTGTTCTACTTGGATGAGGTCATTACTTATTGGTGGTTAACATTGTTCTATATTCTTGATGATTTTGTGGTATATTTGCTCCTTGGGTATTGATTGGATTGTGGTGGATGCTTTTGTATTTGATGTTGAGATTTGTGCTTGGTTGATTGTGTTGGGGTTATACTGAAAAATATGCTTTTACTTTGTATAACCAAACTGAATTTCTTATTTATTTTACTGAAATAAATTATTTATCACATGTTGCATTAAATATGAATAAATGTTATATATATTTACTGCATACCCGTTCGATAAAGTCAGTATGTGTTACGTTGTAGTTAATTTGGTGATATCAGATCACAGAAGATCAAATTAACAGTTCTTCGTGACTGAGTACAAATTCACAACCCAGATGGAAATGAACAACCCATCATGAAAGGTTGAAGTGTAAGGCTCGGATTGACTTGTCTTGACCAAGGGATTACACTAGTGCATCCTGGTGCGCTGAAAAGAACCTACAGGAGGATAAATTCTTCGGTACTGAATATACAAGAATTAAACCTCAGTGGTGCGTTATTTCTTAATCTCCGTTCCTTAAATAGGATCGTGTGAAATTAATAACTATTGCTCTGACTTATGATGGGAAGAGAATCAATGCGATTCGATACCTTGTATATTGGGCAATATTATTAATTACATGACGATTGTTAAGATTTAATACGGAGAATCGCGTGCAAGTACGGCTTGCTTGATTTGTCCCCTTGGTGGGCTCGGAATCTTTATCATACCAAATCTTGCAAGTGGAAATTTATTTCCGGTATGGATAATAATGTTGAGTTGTCTTTACTCCAATGACAAAGATATTAATTAATATAAAGTCTGTCCAGTGACTTAATTAATTAATGGACTAAGATAATCTTAAACGCGGAAAATAATGATCAGGAGTCATATTATTGTGAAGTCGTAATGTGGGTTAAGATGAATAGTTCAATATTAATTTTATAGTGGAGTAAATTAATATTAATGGGCTTGAATAATATTTTGGCTAAATATTAAAGCTTCATAGCCCATTGGAGGTTCAATCTTAATTATCCTAAATGCCCCTCAAATAGCCCAAACTAAAGTCCAATTAATGAAAAGGAGAAGAAAATATTTTGACCTATTTTTTCCTCTATTATTTTCGAAAAAATTGGGTAGGAAGAGAGAAAAGATTTTCTTGATTTTCTTGGAAAGATTTTATGGAATATGTATTCTTGGAATACAAGTTTATCCCATAAATTCAAGAAAAGTTAAAGATCTTATTTCTTTCCTAACTAGTTGATATTTTCGAAAATATCTATAATATAAGGAGGTGGGGATTTTTGTGAAATATTTTATTATGGAGAAAAGAATATAATGGATATATTCAAGATTTCTTGGAGATCAAGAAAAAGATTTTCCCATCTTATTCCTAGGGCAAATTTCGACCACCTCATGTATTATAAATAGGGGATGAGTTTTTCATCCCCAAGTGTAATTCCATGTGTTGGAAAAATTAGAAATCCACGAAGGTAGTGGCCAAATATTTTATTTTCTCCTTTAAGATTAAAATCGTTCGTTGATAATTCTCCCACCGGATTACGTTCGTGGACGTGAGACATATTTGAGAAGGTACTTTGGGTTGATCCAGCGTCTCAGCGGTTGTCTCTACGAGAGGTTAGTATTTACGTAATTCCTAGATTCCGCATGCTTAGGTTTTTACGTGAAATACGTGTACGCATGATGCTTATTTGTTCATTAATTATTATGTTGAATTGAATTAGGATTAATTCATGTTAGTAATTAATTGATTAATTTAAATATGTATTTAAATTCAACTCGAATAGATCCGGGCACCCCTAATTTCCCAACAGATTGTATAGAGATTGATTGTTTGTGATTGAATGTGGTACTTGTTTGAGTTTTGGATGGATGATGATGCTTTCCTTGAATTGTTGTTATAATATATCTTTTTTAGTTGATAATAACAAGTTGAAATCCACCCCTTTACAACGAAACAAATCCTGTGGTCGTGTAGATATTCATGAAAATTTAACAACTTATTATATATATATAAATTCTTATCAAAATATGTGAAAATGATTATATGTAAATTAACATATATTACCTGTTGTGCTCTAATTAGGCCTAAATCCAATTATTTCTTGATGGGCCGTCCTAACTCCTCGAATCTCTATTGTGCTGGAGAACAAAACAAACATTTGTTGGGCTTGGCTTAACTGGGCCTCTTTACCTTTTTTTGTTTTCCTTTATAAATTGTGTTTAATAAACAAAAACTCGAATAAGACGGTGTCATGCATGAGACGGAGTACAACTTAGTACAATCAACACTCACCTCTCTCGAAGTGTTAAAACGTCAATGCCCAAATTAAACTACGTCTCACCGTGAGACGGTCTCACGTAAGTGTGTCTCATGTTAATAAAGTTAAAGGTTAATTGCAAAGTTAATTAGTCATCACTTTTAGAATGACACTCTTGCGTCTCATACATAAGATTATAATCCTTTTTTTTTTCCCCTCAAGATTATAATCCTTTTTAAAATATAATTAGATAGGAGACTCAAAATATAGGTACCAAATTTTGTGTTTTATTTATGTCTTCGTTTTTATCATTAATTTTTCAATTTCTTGAATCACATAAAAATAATGCAGGATGATGTTGCGTACGGATATATTTGATCAAATCACCTTGGATTGGTTAAGCAACATCACTTAATGGCCGAAAGAATACCTGATCACATAAATATAAACCTTTTCTGCTATTGGAGATTGAAGTCATTACCTTTTTATAAATAACGAGAAAATACTTCATGATTCATGCATGCCATGATTGTTAAATGGCAAAATACATTTTGAACAAGTTTTACGGTGAAATTGGTTAAAGAGTGTGACTTTTTACTGTAAAAGGTGTGACGTTTTACTATAAATTAAGAGTATTACTCATAAAAATGAAGGGTGTGACTTATATTATAGCAAAAAGTGTCGTAGTGATAACTGAAGGGTGTGACTTATATTACTAAAAGGTGTGACTTATATTACTAAAGAGTATGTCTGTAAAAAAAAAATATATATATACCAATTTCACGGTGAACAAGTTTCACAGCATACCAATTCTTGTTAAATATATAGAGAAAGTTGGGCGTGAAATAGTCTCATATGTAAAACGAAGTTTCATTTTGAATAATTTCCAGATCTTACTTTTTTTACACACATATCAGGTAGAATTATATAATAAGGTGGAAATTAAATCAAAATCGTCTCATAACTTTGCACATTTATTGAAATGGTCTCATAATTATCAACTTTTTCAATTTAGTCTCATATGCAGTGGCGGATCTAGGGGGGCAAGTGAGGGTTGCTGCCCCCCTTAGATTTTTTAGTATTATGTATATATATATGTCCACATGTATATAGTTATATTAATATGTGTATTTTTCTTTCTTGTTTGGATTTATATGTATACATAAATATAGTTACATCAATATTTAAATGTTGATACATATTAGTTAGACTTAAAGCACGAGTTTAGTGTACTCTCGCCCCCCCTCCCCCCAAAGTTTAAATCCTGGATCCGCCACTGCCTATATGTATTCAATTTGATCCAATTTAGTCCCAAACCACCGGAGGTCGCTCAAAATTGTTCAAAACGACGTCATTTTTTACAAGTGTCTTGCATATTCCGATCAAAATACACGCGCCCAAAACGACGTCGTTTTGGACAATTTTGAGAGACCTCGGCAGTTTGGGACTAAATTGGATCAAATTGAATACATATGAGACTAAATTGGAAAAATTGATAATTATGAGACAATTTCAATAAAGATGCAAAATTATGAGACGATTTTGATTTAAATCTCTAATAGGCTCAAGTAGGGGCAGAACTACATCTGTGGTTGGGGTGGCCATGGCCCCTCTCATTTTTTTCCAAAATTTTTACTATTATTTATATATAGTATTAAGTTAATTAATATATATGTACTAGTTCGTATACCCGCGTATTACGCGGGGTTGAAATAATCTTGATGTTATAAAATAAATTATAATATTTGTATTTATTTATTATTAAAGATATCACAATTCGAAAGTGCGAATTAATTTTTCTATTGTGAATGACAACTATTTCTTGTTCAAAAATTTTGAGAAATTTAGCTGTTTGAAGGATTTTAAATAATTATAGCTAATCATATCTACGTAAGATTTGAATACATATTTTTTTAGATAAATATTTATTATACAAAATCTTTAAAAATAAAATCTAATTGTTTTTATATATTACAAAAGTTCTAGAAAATCTAATTTTTTTTAATAATTTTAAAGAGTTATAACTAATCATATCTACGCAAGATTTGATATATAATTTTATCTTTGCAAAATCTAATTAATATACTAACTAACTGGTATATAAATATAAAAATCACATCCTCATGCAAAAATGATGTGTTTGAGATTTTTAATTTATGATTTACTAATTATGGGGGAAATTATAAAATTATTTCAATATTATACGCATAAAATATTATGATAGGCAAAAGATAAGTTAATATGACATATTAAACTTTACGTAAATGAATATACCTATATATAAAAACTATATATATGAATCGTTCTATAGAAGGTATCGAGATAAAATTATCTTTATTTTCACATTTTTTGGTTTAATTTATGTAAGTTGTAGAACAAAAATTAAGATTTAAAAGTTCATAAAAAAAGTTTGAAAGTGCGTAAGTTACAGGACAAAAAATTAAAATTATAAATATAGAATCGAAATAAAAAAGTGACAAAGTTATTTTTATTTTCGATTAACATGTACATGAAGATGTGATTTTCAGCAACTTGGGAATATTATTATATGTCGCTTGACGATTTGGACAAAAAGTGTGTAAGTTATAGGTGATAAATCAAAATAACAAAATATGAATAAGACCAATCTCAAAAGTTACAAAGTTATATAGCGGAAAAAAACATCATCCCTTAAATAAATAAAATATTGTGGTCAGATAAATAACACATCAAATATTTGTAGCTGATATGATTGCTATATCAATGAATTTTCATAACTCAATTTACTTATCTTAATAAACCCTGCAATATACAAAACGTGAATATTAATCGCTATGAACAGATTAGTAAAAAGTCAAAAACTTCTCCAAAATTAATTCAACACTCAAATTACTTACCTCAATACTTCGTGCAATATAAAAAAACTCCTTACAAAAGAATTCATAACTCAAATTACTTATCTCAATACTCCTTGCAATATACAAAACGTGAATATAATAGCTACGAACTCATTCACAACTATTTCAACACTCAAATTACTTACCTCAATACTCCGTGCAATATTAAAAAAACTCCCTACAATATATAAAATAATTACACAATTGCAATAAACATTCATAATAAATTTATAACTCAAATTACTTACTTTAATATTCACCTCAATATATACAAAACGTGAATATTAAGCGCTATGAATAAATTAGAAGAAACTCCTCCATAACTAATTCAACACTCAAATTTTTTTTATCTTAATACTCCGTACAATATAAAAGAACTCAATGCAATACACAAAATAATTACACAATTGTAATAAACATTCATAATCAATATATAACTCAAATTATTTACCTCAATACTCCATACAATATAATATGATAAAATCAAATTAAATAGAAAAATTAGAAAAAAAACTCCTTCACAATTAATTCAACACTCAAACTATTTACATCAATACTCCGTGCAATATAAAAAAAATCTCCCAGCAATATACAAAATAATTACACAATTACAATAAACATTCATAACACAAATTACTTTCATCAATACTCTATGCAATATAAAATAATAAAATTAGATTAAATATACAACACAAAATCATATTAAAAAATCATAAATTTGAAAATAAATCCATAACTCAAATTACTTACTTCAACACTCCTTGCAATATATACAAAACGTGAATATTAATTGATATGAACAAATTAGAAAAAACTCATCCACAATTAATTCAATACTCAAATTACTTGTCTCAAAACTTTGTGCAATAAAAAAAAAACCTCCCTACTAAATAATTATACAATTGCAATAAACATTCATAATGAACTCATAATTCAAATTGCTTACCCCACTATTCCCTGCAATATATACAAAATATGAATATTAATCGTTATGAACAAATTAGAAGAAACTCCTCCACAATTAATTCAACATTCAAATTACTTACCTTAATACTCCGTGCAATATGAAAAATATAAAAAAAAATTACACAATTACATTAAATATAATCAATTTATAAGTCAAATTAATTACTTACCACAATACTACAGTTCCACGCGAGAAACAACGGGCGTTTGTGTTCAAAATCCACCCACACATCATCATCTGTAGTCTGTACACCTCTTCATCGCAATCCCCTCTAATCACCACATTGATAATTAATTAGCTCTGGCTGGATGAATATGTGAATATATAATAATAGTTTAAAATATACGTATATCTTTAAAAAAATATATAAAAATGATATAATAAAAAGATTTTATTTAATTATATATATTAAAAAATTAATTTAAATTATTATTAATGAGAGCCCACGATTTTAAAACGAAATAATCTGGTTGAATTGAGATTTACTTAGACTGACGTGGTTTCGCCACATAAGCTGAATTAAGTTTACCAATGTATAGTATTAAGATAAGATTACTCCCTCCGTCCCAGAATGACAACAACAGTTGACTTTTACACGTATTTTTGCGAGCGAATTTTATATTGGTAATTGAAATGATAAAGTGATTTTTAAGGAGGGTGTGATAAATGAGACCCTTATCTATCATACCCCTCCTTAAAAATCATTTTATCATTTCAATTACTAATATAAAACTTGCTCGCAAAAATACGTTTAAAAGTCAATTGTTGTCGTCATCCTCGTCCTGAGACGGAGGGAGTACAAATTATTGGTTGGGCTTTTTGAATTTAGTCCAGTGCCCATCTTTTAATTATGTATCATCAGCCCAATTAATAGGCCTGAATTTAGTCTAGTCAGCGACGACACAATCCTTCACACAAACAGACAATAATGCAAGAAACTCACCAAATTACTTTCTTTTTCTATTTTTTCCTTAAAATATAATTTTTTTTAAATTAATTATTATCTACAATTTTTTCAATTCTAAATTAAATGAGTTTAAATTTTATTGTTTGATTGATTTGAGCATAATTTCATCATAGTTCTTCACTGTTATAAATTCTCGATTGGATATATTCTTTTTTTTTTCTCACTATTTTCATTATATTGTGCATAAATTTTTATTATTGTATATTATTTCATCATTTTAATTATACTAGAGCTCACTTAGGGGGCGTTTGATTCACGAGACTGAATTGATTAGGTGTGATAGGATTGAGTGGAATTGAGTAAGATTTGATTGATTAAACTGAATTTGTTTGAATCAAGATATGTATTTGAATTGTAGACCCCTAAGCTCAAGGGTCATATAAAATATATTTGATGAGAATCCATTTTATATATTTTTTGTCGTATATATATTATAAGTTCTCTCGATGTAAAAGAAAAAAGGCATTTCAACTTCAATATCTTTAATACACATATATATAATAATTATATAAGGGCTCACCTGATATCCATTGAGAATGAGAATGAATATTATTAAAAACAAACTTGGGCGGGAAATACGCCAAGGGTTCTTTAAGAAAATGAATATAGTTAAAAGATAATCGTTATAGAATTGGTGATTGGATTATCTACTTATTAAAAAATTATAAAGCACAATTAATGAAAATAATTCTTAAGTAATTACTTGTCCATTCTCGTTACTCCAACCAAACTCTCCTAATTACATTTGTGATACGCATTCAAAATAAATAGGAGATGAATTAATACTACTTGATAAGATGATCCCTCACTCTCTTGTAATAAACAAACATTTATGTGCACATGATGGGATGAGTCAGTCTATATAGAGTTTTACTCTAATTTTAAAATGAGGTCCTGTTAGTGAACGGTGAGTTTTGATCCCACGAATTAGTCGATTTTTGAATCGGACACCGCGCTAATTATACAAAAAGAAACGAACACATGATAACATATAGAATTATGATGGGGTGGGGATGGTGGGGTTAAATATTAATTATCCTAAATTCCTAATCATGGGTAATGGAAGGTGATCAGTCCAAACAACTGAACCATATTTGACCCAGATTTAACAAGACAAAATCCATAACCAACCCCAAATCAGTTAGTATAATAATAGTAGTACCATGTGAATGTATTGTAATAGTCGTAGTCGTACATCACATTCATCTTGTGACATGTTTGGTGGCCCACCTTTTGAATTTGGATTACCAAATCCTATTACCAATTTAATTAGCATGCAGTTTTTGACGTCGATGTTGCTGCGCGCTTTAATTTTATTTTCTGAATATCTTTTTAATTAAGTCAATTTTTTTATTTTGGACACCAATTAAATTTTGCAATTTGCAATTGGTGCAATTTTGACAAAAAATTAATCCGATAAAAAATATTACTTAGTTTTTAGAATATAATAATATTAATTTGAAGTCTAAACGGTATTATTAATATTTTTTCAATATATAAAAAAATAATTTTCATTATATACTCCGTATATAGATAAATACTTTTCTGACTGGTTTTCTCGATGATCCATGAAAAAGGAAAGACTGTTTGATTTATTTTTTTTAATAAAAAATATAGTGCACATATATGCAATGTGCATACTTGAATAACATACTAACTGTTGCAATTTTTCCATGTTAAAAAATCACGCAGAACATTTATATAGATAAATTTGTCTTGCAAGATAATCATCGTTAATTCGCATGGATATATCATTTAGATTTATAATGTGTCGAATGGTACTTAATTAAATTGAAAATGAAATATGGATTCCATACATCCCTCAATATATTAATGGGGATTTTTTTTTTTTTTTATGATGTGTCAACTCCATGTTAATTTAACATATGTGTCATTCAATGAGAAATTTGAGTACACATGTAATTTTTCTATTTGGTTCTTTTTATAAAAGAATCCTATGTGTCATGAAACTTAAAGTTTTTATGTATAATTAATTTCTAATTATTTAGGTATTTAAAATATGTGTGAATGTTATAAAATTCGTATTTAACTATATAATATTATTCATTTTTCTTTATTTCTGTAATTTTTGTTTGACTTAATTTAAGATAAATAAAATATTTATTCTAAATGTATTTTATCTTAGTGTGAATTATATTCAATTATTAATTTCTTAATAAATAATTTTATTTCATAATTGTTCTTATGTATAACATATTTTATGTGGTAAAAGTATTTTATATTATAATTCATTCACTTTAAAATTTTTTTTTCATTATTACATATTAATTGATTTATTAGTCTTTTCTTAGTCGATTTATTTTGTTTTAATTTATAGGTTTCAACTTCATATTAAAATGGATAAATATAATATTTGACACAATAATCTTATTCCAAGGTTTAAGATAATTTATTAATATACACCCTAAACAATTATTAATTCATATTTAGTATATGCACATATTTATATTTTAAATTACTAAATATATTATCTATTGTAAATATTGTAATTTTTAATTAGAAAACCGCGTAACACGCGGACACTAAACTAATATATATATATATATATACTAGTTTAGAACCCGCGTATTACGCGAAATTTTAAATATAACATATACATATTGATCATAACACTTATTATCTTTGATGTTAAAATTACGTATTTGAATATAATAAATTTTAATTTTTTTCATATAAAATTGTTATAACATAGGCAATTCATGATATTTTATAAATAGTCATTTTATTAAAGTTTAATAAAATTATTTTTTCAATGGTTATTATGATAATTATAAAATAATTAAAATAGTTATAAATATAAATCCTCTAAAAAAGAGTATATTGAATAAAGAAAATAAATAACAATAGATTTAGTAAATCTTCCTATTATAAATAATCAAATCTAGCATATACTTTTGATTTTTCATCAAATTTAGCACATACTTTTTTCTCTCTTCAAATTTAGCACATACTTTCACTTAATATTTAAAAACATCCCTAGTCATCATTTTCGACAAAATTCGTCTGATGTGATTACTTGAATTCGTCTGTCTTGTTAATGTGTAAATATTAAAATAAAAAAATAAAAAATATTGTGGCCTAAAATGAAGAAATAGTGAATCGAGATGTTTTTTATCCCGCGTTTTCTAATTTAAGGTGGTGATATTTTTATTTTTTATATTTTAATATTTACACGTCAGCAAGACACATGACCTCCAACGGTTATTATAATAATTATATTGATCATAACACTTATTATATTTGATGTTGAAATATTTGAATTTGATAAATTTTAAATTTTTTCATATGAAAATTGTTATAACATAGGAAAATCATGATATTTTATAAATAGTCATTTCATTAAAGTTTAATAAAATTATTTTTTCAATGGCCATTATGATAATTATAAAATTCAACCACATCTGATTAAAATAATTATAAATATAAATCCTCTAAAAATAAAAAGTATATTGAATACATAAAATAAATGACAATAAATTTAGTGAATCTTCCTATTATAAAATTTTTCTTTTGTTTGATTTTTAATTTTTTTAGTCAATCCTCATTATATTATTTACATATCATTTCATGTATCTTATGTAATCAATATCATCATGCCACATAATACAATATATAATAACATTTAGATGAGACTTTCTAATAATGCGACGCATCATCCAAATGAAGGAGGAGATGACACATCAGCAGAAAAAAATTCTCAATTAGTAATATAGGGGATATATATAGAGTAATGATATAGAACCAACTATCTGATTTTTTATGGAACCAGATTAATGACGTGTCATGCAAACTCATCATCCACATAATTAATTATACTTAAATAAATTGTAGAATTAATATAATATACCCTAAATCATGAACCCTAAACCCTAAATCATGAACCATTTGGGTCGGGTGAACCATGAACCACTCGGGCAGGGTTCAGTTCTGGCCGAGTTGGATCCGGGCCGAGTAAAAAAAAAATATTTTTTTTTCTGTTCGATTTTATTTTTTCAGTTCAGTTCAATTTTTCTTTTTACCCGGCCCAGACCTAAACCCGGCCCGAGTGGTTCATGGTTCACCCGATCCGAATGGTTCATAATTTATGGTTTAAGGTTCATGGTTTAGGGTATAGTATATTATAAAACATTCTATAATTTATTTGAGTATATTAATTATGTGGATGATGAGTTGGCATGACACGTCATTAATCTGATTCCATAAAAAATCAAATAGTTGATTCTATATCATTACTATATATATATATTATGTTTATTTTGCTAATGTTATTTAATGGACTTGCACGTCTTTTTTGAAAATTCTGTTAAACGTACTTCTCTAAACTGTACTGACATTAGTGAGGTTGGTGGATAAGTAATTTTGGACTTTCTATATTATTTTTCCAAATGAAATATGGAAATTTGGAATTGGAAGAGTCCGGTTTAGCTCACCCACTAAACAGTTAAATCTCTGTCATTTATTTATTTATTTTCCGACAAAAAAAAGAAAAGAATTAAAGATGTCTTCTATATAAATATAAATAAATCAAATTGAATAGAAAAAAAAAAACCTAAACCCTGAATTGATTCATTTGTAAATTGGAGACCTACAAAAAAATAATAAGGCTCATTAGCAGCATTTATTATTTAATTGCCAGCGTAGCGGCAATTCCGTATAATAAAATGTAGTAATAATTAATTTAATTAGTTAATGGAGTATTTAATTTTAAGATTAATTGTTAACGTCCAATTACTTGTTTCACTATTTGAGCTCGATTCATTAAAAAAATTCAAATAACTTATATATTAGTTGTGTTCAATTTAAGCAGAACCTGATTCGTTGATAGCTAATTATGCTCAATATTTAGCTAAATAATCTTTCCAAACAATGGCATATTCTTCTGCACTTATTTGATTTAAGCTGCATATATTCTAAATATATGAGAGTACTATATATTTTGCTTAAATTAAAATGGAACTGATCTTATACAAAATTCAACTTAGTATACTATTATTTTTATTAAAGTCTCGTGTATTCTTAGGTTGTATTCACGTGCATTTATTTTTTTTTTTTTTTTGAGTTCATTCACGTGCATATTTAAATCCATAGATTTTGAATCTTTTTTATTTTACAAAATAACTTACATAACAATTGATTTATCAACATATATAGGATAACTAAACATATGATAATGTAATGATTCACGACAAGAGAAAAAGTCGGTAAATTAAGTGAGAAGTTTTGAATTCAATAATTCAAACTCAATTATAATTATATAAGCTTTTTATTATAACAAGGATGGCACATGAAGGCCTTTAAATTGTTGAGTGTGAGGAATGAATTATATCAAAGATATGTTCCATTATTGGAGACATATATACATATAATTATTATTGACATAGTTGATAGACAATATATATACATATATACATACAAACATATAATTATTATTGACATAAACACGCTTCACTTTTCAGTCTATAGTAATAAATAACATTATTGTACACACATATATATAAATATATGAGTATTCCTGTTCTATTATAAGAGGTATAATAATGTATCCTGATCTATTCATCTCTTGTAGGCGAAAATGAATCAATTTTTTTTTATTTTATTTAAATAAAGTTAGTATAATTCCATTGCAATCGAATCAACATAACACAATATCAAAATGGTGGCTTATAAAGCAAAGTATAACCTCATTGCTTTATTTTGATAATGACGCTTAAATCTAATTAGCGTATATTGTAGGAAAAATATTATAGAATTGTGCACACTCAATTAAGCAGCCTTTACTTTTGTTTCAATTAGACGATTAATCATGTGATATAATTTGACGTTAAAATTCTTTAATTATGCCAATTGTCATAGACCTGTTCATAAGAAATTAAGAGGGTTTCTCTCCCTCGAAAATAGCCTTTAAAACATCATTCAAATGAAAGCTAGCGATGCTTTTTGCTATAATTTCGATCATTTTACAGAAAATTGTTAAAAAATAATGTAATTTCTAAAAGGAGTTTTTTGCACTTTTGGTCCCATAGGACACACCATGTTTTCAAACGAGTCCCAAGGCTGGCAGAACCAGTCCCAAACTTTCAGAATTGGTCCCACCGTGATGGAAACCGTTAACTTCACTTGCAGACTTGGTCTCAAACGTTATACAACACATTTAATACACAATTAACTATTAACTACCATTCAACAACTTGTAGTTTTGGTCCCATATGTTATCCAACATAATTAATACAAATTTAACACTAACTAATTTTTAACCACTTGCAAATTTGGTCCCATATGATAAAAAAATTAATTGATTACTTGCCTTAATTTTTGGCGCCAAAATCTCAACAACTACACAAAATTTGGCGTCAATTTACTTGCAAAACTAGTCCCAACAAATTGAAATTGGGAAAAAATGGTGGGAAAACTTGATTTTTCCCACCAATTTCTGCTCTATCAAAAGTCACTACTCCACATTTGAGCTTGCATAACTGCACTTGGACAACCATTTTTTCAAACAGCTCTCCAAGCTATAACTTGGAGAGCGGTTTTAATTTTTAAAAAAAAGAATAGACAGCGGTTCGAAACCGCTGTCCAAGTTTAACACTTAGAAAGCAGTTGAGAACCTCTGTGTAAGTGTTTAGACAACGGTTTTGAACCGCTGTCCAAGGGTAGAGTTTGGACAGCGGTTGCAAACCGTTGTCCAAGTGTTCGGATATTAATATATATACACCAAAATCGTGAATATATTGAACCAGCTGATATATATCGATCGAAGCCCTAGCCTCCTCCTCCCTCTCCCCCAAATCGAACCATCCGCCGCCGTCCTCCCCTACCGCCGCCGCCGTTTTCAGTTCCGTTCACCAAAATTTCTAGGTATTTTCTCTATTTATCTCTTATTTGATGTCTTCTTCGTTAGAGTGGAAGCATTTTACCAGGAGGGTTGTGTTCATTTTCGTTAGAGTTGAAGTATTTTCTCTATTTATCTCTTATGGATTTTAGAGTGGAAGCATTTTACCAGGAGGGTTGTGTTCATTTTGCTTCTGATGTCTCTATTCAATTCATCGAGACTCTAGCTCCTGTTTGATAGCTATTTTGGATGATTAATTTAGTGTGCTTTAGCTTGTTTTCTGTATGACTCATGAAATTTAAACTAATGCCTTCGAGATTCAAATCACATTTTCATGTACATATGGACGAAAGATCTCTAGCATTTTCCTATTTCACAACACTATATTGGTTGATTAAGACCTTTTATCTAGGGTTGCATTTATTCTTTGTTTCATATGTACTTCAATTTAAAAGATCTTGCCATTGCATAATACAATTGGTATTAGGTGTTGTAATCTCACTCATGTTGCTCTTGTGGTTAGTATAATATCTTATTTGGTTTAAAAAATATTCCCTACAAAATAGTTGAAAAAAATATGATACCTTATCTAGAACAGCTGCTTTGCAGTTTGCAGAACACAATAGATTCTTTATCAGGGAAGCATGCAATATTATGCAGTTTTTTATGGTTTTGCTTCGTTACAAATTGTATAAATACTCTCATAAAAGTTACAAATCCGTTCGTGATGTACAAATTGAATTGTTCTCGAGCAAGTTGTACATGTCTCATTGTTGGTTGCTAATGTGTTTTTGGCATACAAATTATGTATATTTATAAATTGGCATTGTTACTCTTACAAACAATGAATATTTAGATTTAACACTCATACTTTGTTTATCTATGTATTGGTGTATGTTTCTTCTGCTTTACAGGATCATGTCTCGTTTGCCATATCCCGGAGATGATGGAGATGATGATGGATATTCAGATGGAGATCATGGCGCATATGATCATGGTGTATATGATTGACAGTATCCTGATGACTTGAGAGAGTGTGACACTGATGCTCCCACCACCACTAGCAGCTCCGGGGAGAAGCGCACTCGGGGTATAGTCTCCATGACATCTATTAAGAGAGCTCGTAGCAAGGGGAAAACACTTCAGGTAATTTTATTACAATTGAACAATTTGAAATCGATAAATATATTGATTGATCGTTGAACCTAATTAAATATTATGTTATTGCAGTTATCGTTCAATGAGTTTGGACAGGCAATAGGAAAAGAGAGTGAGTCGTTTAATCTATTTTTATTTTTTAATTATAATAATAATAGTGTGATGACGATGTATCGGAGTCGCCTTCAGAGTCAAGGTTCAAGATCTAAGTTAAATAAAGTGAACTGGATTAACATTAAGGTAAATTTAATTTAGTAAATTATCAAACTAATAGAAAGAAATCATAATTGTAATACGTGATTATAATTGTTAATCAACGGGTTCCGAGGCAACGAGATAATGACCATTGTGGACATTTTGTGTGTTGCTTTATTGAAGATATAATCCGCGCTTCTCTAACGAACATTCCTCTCAATGTAAGTCAATTTATCGATTTATTTAAATTATTATTGATTGAATAAAAAATCATACTATATTGATTGATTCGTTGTTTGCAGTTTGTCTATGAACGTGAGCTCAAGTCTTACTCTAAGAAAAGACTGGAGAAATAGAAAAACGATTGGACGGGGTACCTTTACAATCGATTCTTATATTCATACGATATTGAGTGAACGTTGTTTGAAATATTGGTAGCATGTAATTAAATTATATATTTGTGATGATATATATTTCATGTTTTTGGTGTATTGGATGTATGTTTATGATTGTATGTTTATTTATTTCATGATGTGTATGTTTATTAATTTATTTGATGTTTTGGTATATATATATGTGGTTTATGGTTTTATTATAGGATTTTTGGTTTATGGTATATGGTATTTGACGTATATATAAGTTTTGGTTTATAGTTTTATTATAGGATTTTTAAAATATAAATTAATAATTAAAAAAAAAGATATTGGACAGCGGTTAATAACCGCTGTCTATGTAACTTAATAAACGAATTAAAAAAAAAATTAACTTAGACAGCGGTTGATAACCGCTGTCCAAGGACAATCTTGCAAAGCGGTTGAAAACCGCTGTCCAAGTGCGATTTCTTGGACATCGGTTTTTTATCAGCTGTCCAAGCTTGGACAGTTTCACAGCTGTTCAAGCCCAAATGTGTATTAGTGAGTATACCAACAAAGTAAACCAACAATATATACAAAGCAAAACTGATTTTCTGCCACCAGCAAAATCATCAATATATATCATCCAAAATCACCAATATCATCCAAAATCAGCAATATATATCATCTAAAATCACCAATATAGGAAACTGATTTGGAGACTAGCAAAATGAACCAATAAAGTTGTTTTAACCACCAATCTTAAGTCACCACAATCTGAAATCATTATAAGCACAAAAATTGAGTTTTTTTTATACAAAAGACAATGAGATTGTAGTGGCTTAAGGACAAAAACTATCCAAACTACCCCTAATTCACAATCAGAAACCAACACTCCTCTACTTCTTTTTCTTCTTACCTTTCCCCTTCTTTGACATAGCAGCTGCAGTGAGATTGGACTGTGTGACAAACTTTTGACCTCCAACTGTTGTGACCCCCATACCATCCTCATTAAGCTCTGTTGAACCACCCACAGATGGGCCCTCTCCCTCTCCTCCTCCAATGTAACTATTGGGAGTAAATCCCATAGATGTCTGATCCTATGTGACAACAAGAAATTTGCATTTAAAGTTTAACATATGGTTAAGAAACAAAAAAAAAAATGTTATTAAGACCCAAGAAAATCATGCTTACATTGTCAACCCTCTGTGATGGTCCTCCTCCAATAAAGTTTTTGGGAGCAAATGATGACTGTGTACCACTTTCAGTAGCTGATCCCTATAAAATTAGAATGGATTAGTGAATTAGTGCAAGTAAAGGTTTAAACATCATGTAAAACAAATTAGCAACATGTAAAATAAACATCATACAGTGGAAACATCACCCTTTGAAGATTCTCCAACTCCTCCAAATTTATTTTTATTTTTCTTGGAAATAACAGATAATTTTTTCCTGCCTTGCCTTGTGGTGGCCTTTTTGCTCAAGAGAACCTATACATGTAGATAAAATCATGTCATTTTAGTGTAAATTAGAGACAATTTAAGTAACATAAACCTGATACTTACATCAGAGACAACATCATCTTCTTGTGTGTTTTGGGTCATTGGTGGAATATCTTCATTCTGAGTCATTTCTTCAGCTCCATTGTTCACTTGTGTCATTTCTTCATCAGCTATGAAACCCTCAGCCATCTTCCTCCACTTGCAACCCTTCTTATTGTGCCCAGTTTCCTGACAGAAGGAACATTTCACTTTGTAACTCTGTTTAGGCATAGTTTGAACAACATCCCTTTTATTCTTATCTTCTTCACCAACTCCTTCCCTTCTCTTTTTCTTAGGCCTTCCAGCCTTTCTCTTTCCAAAGCTAGGTGGTAAGGGTGGTATGTAACCAGTCTTCTTCCATAACTCTTCACCATTCATGGGAGGGACAGAGTGAGAATACACATTGTTGTATGTATCAACAGAGTAACAGCTGTGTACATAATCATCTACATCTTTCACTTGAGAAAGGATTGCACTAATGGCATGCTTGCATGGGATTCCACTAAGATCCCACTCCCTACAGTCACATGTGTGTCCCTTCAAGTCAACAGCATACCTAGTACCATCAAATCCTGAAACTTCATAGCTATGATCAGATGATTTTACTGACATGCACAATCTTGAAGCCTCTCTCCTTTGTGTTATCACTCTTTGGATCTTGACACACACTTTTCTCCCTTCCCATTTGTTTTCACATTTATCTCTCTTGGTCTGAATTTTTCTCATGATGTATTCTCTAATCCACTCGAGCATTGTCAGAATTGGTTTATCTCTGGCATCTAGAATGCATGCATTGTAGACCTCACACATGTTGTTCACTAGTGTATCACACTTAGATTCTGTGGAAAAATGTGATCTTGACCACTGTGCAGGAGGCTTATCACCAAGTCACTCTAGGCATCTTATATCCCTCTCCTCTATCCTCCTCATTGCTCTATGAAAAGAAGCAGTGGTTAGAGATTTAGCTGCTCCCCAAAGTAGTTTTCTGAACTCATCACCCCTGTATCCAACCCTCTTCAAATTCCCATGTAAATGCCTTACACAAAATCTGTTCTCAACATTAGGTATAACTCTCTCAAATGCAGGTATCAACCCTTTTTGCTTGTCTGACATAAAGATGAATCTACTCTCTTCATCAATAAAATCATCCTCCAACAGCTCCAAAAACCACTCCCAGTTCTCCCTAGTCTCACTCCCAACCACTGCATATGATAAAAGATAAGGATCATTGTTCGGGTCCATGCCAACTGCAGTGAGAATTACTCCACCTGAATTCCCTTTTAAGTGACAACCATCCACCACTTCAGCTTTATCCTTCAGTTCAACATCAACTTCAATCAGATTTTTCTCCACAACCCCACTTTCAATCTGATCCTTCTCCACAACCCCACTCACAACCTGATTTGAATCCATCACTTCAACCAGATTCTTCTCCACAACATCACTTTCAATCTCATTTGTAGCAATCACGTCAATATGAATTTCACCATCCTTCATCACCTCCACATGAATTGTTGGGATTATACTGGAAAGTATGTTTTTTACTTTGTATAATCGAAACTGAATTTTCAGACTTATTAACTGAAATAAATTGTTTATCACTGATGCTTTAAATATTATTGAATGTTACATATATTTAATGCATAGCTGTTCAATAAGTCGTACGTGTTACATTGTAGTTAATTTAGTGATACCAGATCACAGAAGATTAAATTAACAGTCCCTTGTAACTAAAAGTACGCTATTCACGACCTAGATGGAAATGAACAACCCATCGTGAAAGGTTGAAGTGTAAGGCTCAGATTGGCTTGTCTTGACCAAGAGATTACACTAGTGCATGACTGATGCACTGAATAGGACCTACAAAAGGAAATTCTTCAGAACTGAACAAGGAAGAATTAGACCTCAGTGGTTCGTTATTTCTTAACCTTCGTAACTTAAATAGGATCACGTGGGATTGGTAACTATTGCTTTGACTTATCATGGGTAGCGAATCAATGAGATTCAATACTTTTTATCTTGGACAATATTATTGGTCACATGTGATTGCTAAGATTTAATACGAAGAATCGTGTGCAAGTACGCTTGTTCGATTTGCCCCCTTGGGAGGTTCATAAGCTTTATCATACCAAATCTTGCAAGTGGAATTAGTTTCCGATATGGATAATAATGTTGAACCGTTCCTTGACCAAGGATAAAAGATATTAATTAATGAAAAGCTATTTCAGTGGCTTGAATTAATTAATGGGCTAGATAATCTTAAACACGGGAAATAATAACCGGGAGCCATATTGACTGTAATATAAGTTAATATGGATAGTGCAATATTAATTATGTAGTGGGATTAATTAATATTTATGGGCTTGAATAATATTGTGGCTCAATATTAGATATTCAAGATCCATTAGAAGGTCCAATCTTAATTCTCCTAAAGGCCTCCTGAGTAGCCCAACATATAGTCCAATAACTGAAAATGTGATTAAAATAAAATAAATATTGTTGCTTATTTTTCCATGAATATTTCGAAATTTATAGATAAAGTTGGGAGAAAAATTTTCTTTGAATTTTGTTATGGAATGAAGATATGTATTCTTGGAATACAAGATTGTCTCATTAAATTCAAGAAATCTCCCACTTGGTTATCTATAATGATAATTTCGAAAATCTTGAAAATATAGTGGGCAAGAAAGATTTTCTTGATTTTCTTGAAAAGATATTATGGAAGATATGTATTTCTTGAAATACAAAAATATCTCATAAATTCAAGAAGATCCAAATCTTGGAATCTTGAACCCCAATATTTTCGAAAATTCCATAGATATAGAGTAGGTGGGATTTTTGTGGAATATTATAATTATGGGAAAAATAATATAGGAGATATATTCAAGATTTCTTGGAGATCAAGAAAAGATTTTCCCACATTGTTTTTATCACAAAATTTCGACCACCCTAGTCTCTATAAATAGGGATGATTCTTTCATTCCCAATACAATTCCATGTCTTTGGAAAAATTAGTAAATCTACAAAAGGTGGTGCAACATAATTTATTTTCCTTTTGTTAAATCGTTCACAAGAATCCTTCCACGGGATAGTCGAGCGAGGCTAAGGGAATACTTGGAAAGTCCTTACGGTTAGTCTATTGACCACAATTTGCCATTCCAAGAGGTGCGTTCACGTAAACTTCGAGAATTCGCATCGTAGGTTTTACGTGGATTATTATATGCATGATATGTTGTTGGATTATTATTTGAATTAATATATGATTAATTCATGCTAGTAATAATTAAAGAATTAAATTTGTATTTAAATATTCACCCCGAATAGATCTGTGCAACCTATTTCCCAACATGAATTTCACTAAGCTGCTTTACATCCTTCTCAACAGCTAATAACATTCCTGTCTTTTTTGGGTAATCAGACCGTTGGTCGATTGGGAAAACCTTATTTTGGCGTCTGCGGAAGCAAAAACGTTTTTGTTTTGATTGCATATAAAAAGGGTGAGAGCAGAGTGTTTCCAATTTTTCATTTTTAAGAACGATGTGTTGTGTTTTGCTTATAACTAGATGCATATGACAAGTATAAACATAAAGCAGTAAACAACACAGCAATATATAGTGGTTCGGACAACCAGTCCTACATCCACTCTCCCTCTCTAGGGAAATTCCTTATCAACTTCTGAGCTTTCTGACTACCTCGCAGTTTACTTACTCAACTCGGCCCTGAGTTTTCTGACTACTCCACGTAGTTTACTAACTCAACCCGACCCTGAGCTTTCTGACTACCTCCGTAGTTTACTAACTCAAACTCTTAGATGTTTAACGAGTTCACACTCCTTCGGGACTTATCACCCTCTTTCGGGTTTGCCTAACAACTACCCTCACTTCACCACTTTGGGTTTGGGTTTGGTGTTGTCTCCAACTATGGTGAGATTTTTCCTTACAATGGTTTAGCCTCAATGCTGGGTTGGGAAAATCTCTCTAAGCTTATGATACATCGTGAGTTGCTTAGGTTGGGTTCTAGAACACTCTTTGAATATATTTGTATATCTCACAGACTTGTGTTCTAGGGTGGGAATGCTTTGACTATAACGCTCTTTGGCTTTGTAGCATTTTGTGCATAATCTCCACGATCCACACCGATAATGAAGGAAGAACTTGTATTTATAGTGTGAATTTGAATGTTACCGTTGGAGAGAATCACATTCAAATCCATACTATTCTTTTTTAAGTTCTTTGACTTTTTCAATTTGGTTGTCTTCTCTCGTTGGTCCGTTATTTGGATTCAGCATTTATATTCCTCGGCTTGGTGCCTCGGAACATTCGAGGATATCTTGAGCATTCAAGACATTCTTGAGTCTTTAGTAATTCTTGTGCCTTGATATTTCTCCGAAGTCTTCGTGAGTTCTCTGAGTCTTCGAGTTCTCTGAGTCTTGAGTTTCTCGAGTCTTGAGTTCTCCGAGGCTTCGAGTTCTCGAGCCTTCAGTTCTCGATATCTCTTGAGTCTTGATATCTCGATTTCTTCTTGAGTCTTGAAAACTAACTCGTTTCTATATCTCGCCGACTATACATGGTGCAGATAATATCACAACACTCTAAACCTGAATCTCGATTCATCTATCAAGATTTATCTGAACATGTCATACTCGGGGGGTTTGGGATCTAATCAAAATCCTTTTTATTAAATTCATTTCCCAACAATTTCCCTTTTTGATGATGCCAAAACCTATCTTGTTACAAACATATAACCTATACTCGGGTTTTGAGTTTTTCCTATTACAAGAATGGTAAATCTCTAATCAATTTAAATCATTCAATGATTTCTTTCAAGAATGAATCTTTCCTAAATAGATCATTACTAAATACTTAAGCAATTTCTCCCATAGCATCATATAGTTTCCCTTTATATGAGCATACAATCGGATCGAGAGACATTCATGAGGCATATCAACATAAAAGACATGTAAAAAAGATAATGAGGTATTATCTTTGAGCATAAAGATAAAAAGTTTCATTGATTGTATGTTATCGATTCTGATTACAATGAACTTATCAAAAGAAATAAAGAAAAAAAACATAAAGAATTACAAGTCTTGATTTTGGTCTTGATCTTACATCTTGACTCGGCTCCTCATTCTTCTTCAATGGACCTTGTTCGATCGGGTATCTTGACACTCATCTGCCGTGAGTTGGTTTCTTCGACTTCGAGACATCTTGACCCTCAGTCTTTTTGACCTATCTTGAGTCTCGGTTTACTTTACTTCTTGAAGTCTCGGATCACTTTACCCAAGCTATCGATTTCTTCTTTGCACGATCCGATTAGCTCGACTAATCGAATCAACACATCTTTAGATCAACATAGCATCGGTCATTATATCGAGGTTAGCATATCGGGTTTATCATATCTCGATCTTCATCACGTCGATCTCGTCGGTCTTCATCTCCTTTCATTATCATATCTCGATCTCGATCACGTCGATCTTGATCGATCTCTTTGCTCATATTCCGATTTGCAACCTTCTCTTCCGATTTCTTTGGTTTTAGCTTTTCTTCATACGGTTTTTGCACGTTTCATCATTTGAACTCATCTAACTTATTTGATCTCGTCGGTCTCGTCTGCTGACCATGTCTTGATCTTGATCATCTACTTTTGATTCTGTGAGTTCCCCCTCAAGTTGAAGTTCCCCTTTCAACTGATATAGACCGATATATCTAATTTGGTGAAGTTTTCAAGCTCAGCTGATTTTCTTCATTTGATTAGCTTTGTATGTAATCAGATTTTTGTTTACCTAATCTGATTCTCCTCAGATTAAGCCAATTCTTGGAAAGTGTTACTGCCAAAACTTAGTCTAGAGTAGTAGCCTCTATTCCCTAAGTTTGTGCGATTTGACATGCGTAAATATCGTCTGACACTCTCGATATGTCAATCCGCCGTAACTTTATCCAATTATCGGTCGCGTGATTTCTACACGCTGTCCTTGTGATGCAAATTTGAGTTCTCAAAATGATACCAATTGATGGTATCAGATCAGAGACAGGTTTTAAAATAGATCAGCTCAGGCGATCACTTTGAAAATAGTGATCTGTTGAGTACCTGCTCTGATACCAATTGTTGGTCCGTTGGGGAAAACCTTATTTTTGCAGCGTCTGCGGAAGCAAAAACGCGTTTGTTTTGGTGCATATAAAAGCGAAGGGGGTGAAAGAGTGTTTCCAATTTTTCATTTTTAAGAACGATGTGTTGTGTTTTGCTTATAACTAGATGCATATGACAAGTATAAACATAAAGCAGTAAACAACACAGCAATATATAGTGGTTCGGACAACCAGTCCTACATCCACTCTCCCTCTCTAGGGAAATTCCTTATCAACTTCTGAGCTTTCTGGCTACCTCGTAGTTTACTTACTCAACTTCGTACGAAGTTTTTCGATTACTCCGTAGTTTACTAACTCAACCCGACCACGAGCTCGACGATTACCTCCGTAGTTTACTAACTCAAACTCTTAGATGTTTAACGAGTTCACACTCCTTCGGGACTTATCACCCTCACTCGGGTTTGCCTAACAACTACCTCACTTCACCACTGGGTTTGGGTTTGGTGTTGTCTCCAACTATGGTGAGATTTTCCCTTACAATGGTTTAGCCTCAATGCTAAGGTTGGGAAAATCTCTCTAAGCTTATGATACATCGTGGGTTGCTTGGGTTGGGTTCAGAACACTCTTTTGAATATATTTGTATATCTACAGACTTGTGTTCTAGGGTGGGAATGCTTTGACTATAACGCTCTTTGGCTTTGTAGCATTTTGTGCATAATCTCCACGCATCCACACCCGATAATGAAGGAAGAACTTGTATTTATAGTGTGGATTTGAATGTTACCGTTGGAGAGAATCACATTCAAATCCATACTATTCTTTGTAAGTTCTGCAGCTTTTTCAGGCTGGTTGTCTTCCTCTCGTTGGTCCACGTCAGCTGGATTCCAACGGCTATATTCCTCAACTTGATTGCCTCGGAACATTCGAGGATATCTTGAGCATTGAAGACATTCGAGTCTTTAGTAATTCTTTGTGCCTTGATGTTTCTCGAGTCTTGAGTTCTCTGAGTCTTCGTGTTCTCTGAGTCTTGAGTTCTCCGAGTCTTGAGTTCTCTGAGTCTTGAGTTCTATGAGGCGGGGTTCTCGAGCCTTGGTTCTCGATATCTCGAAGTCTTGATTATCTCGGTTTCTTCTTGAGTCTTGAAACTAACTTTGTTCTATATCTGCCGACTATACATGGTGCAAACTAATATCCTGAACACTCTAAAACTGAATCCTGATTCATCTATCAAGATTTATCCTGAACATGTCATACTCAGGGGTTTTGGGATCTAATCAAAATCCTTTTTATTAAATTCATTTCCCAACATGCACATAATCAGTTTTCAATTTGACTAGCTCCTCATCAGTGTAAAAATCTACATCTCTCAATACCTCATCCTCAATATATTCACCATCAGTTGTATTTTCTGATTTATCAGCCTCCAACCACAATGTGACTTCCTTCTTCTTATTTCCATTGAAACACTTTAGTATATCAGATTGACCCTCAACTAAATGGATTGTATCATCCCTCCACCTCCCATAATACACCTTCTTACCCAGATATCCTAATTGTTCACACAATTTATCTAGTGTGTCCATTGTGCAACTTACCTTCTCCACAAAATCAAATATACTCACAGTGCCTCCAGTGTACTCAAACCTTTCTTCATCAATCTTCTTTCCACCATGGTACACTTTGAGTGTGTAAAAACCCAATAGAAAGGGCTTTTGAGCTGAAAGAATAATGGAACTCAAATTAATTACAGGTGTTAAAATACTACACTAGAAACTATTTTATTTGTCCTCGCTCAAAAATGATTAACTCCGAGTTGCTAGAACAATCAATTTTACCCACTTATAATCTATCCAAACTTGTGAAATTATAACACTAAGAATGAAACATAATAGATTAAAAAAAAAAGAATTAGCATTCCACCAAGCACATCGTCTGCGGTGAGAAATTATAGGATTAGCTATTGGTTATATGATTTAAATGCTTATAAACTTAGATAAAAAAAATTACATTCGAACAACTTTACTCTCATTTTCTCCATATAAGAATTGAATAAACGAAATCAAAGAACACAAGAATCATACCTCATCAAATAACCACATACGAATACAAGCACAGAGTCAAACTCAGCTACATATAGGGATACGAAGCTCTAATTCACAAATCAAAACAAGTATAATCGCAAATTAAAAAACAAAACTAATCTTTAGCCCTAATTACTTCATCGACGACCGATGCTACCAAAAAACACACTAAACTAAACCCAAAATAAACTTCAAAAGATCGAAAAACTTGCAAAAAAATAGAAGAAAGAAATTGCAAAACACTGAAATCGAACAACCCACCACAAATAAACACTGAAATCGAACAACCCACCACAAATAAACACTGAAATCGTGTAACCCATCACAAATAAACACTGAAAATCGAACAACCAACACAAATCGTGTAACCCATCAAAAATAAAATTAAAAAAACTTGGAAATAGATACATACCATAATCCACAACTCCATATTTAACAAGGTTCTTCCTACGCAACATTGTGCGCCTGTAATGTGATGGAAATCTTCGCGTTTGCCCAACAAATGCTTCACATCGACGGATTGATAGTGATTTTCTCGATTTAGGATTTTTTTGCCTATTTTTCTCGATTCAAAGTGTGTGTGTGTGTGTTTTTACTGTGTGTGTGTGTGTTTGTAAACGTATCAGAAGAAATCGTGTTTTATGTTTAAGGGTAATATTAATTAGTTAAGAGAGTTTAAGAGTTAAGATAAATTAATTTAATGTTAAACATGCTTCTAACGGATCCCGTCTCCAGCCGTGAGAAATTGGGACCGAGTTTGCAAGTTTTATAAATTTTGGGACCAAGTTTACAACTTTTCAAATATTTGGGACTAGTTTGACAGACTTGGAACTCGGTTGAAAACATGGTGTGTCCTGTAGTTGATAGACTATATATATACATATATACATATATACATATATACATATATACATACATACATATAATTATTATTGCAATAAACACGCTTCACTTTTCAGTCTATAGTAATAAATAACATTATTGTACACACATATATATAAATATATGAGTATTTCCTGTTCTATTATAAGAGGTATAATAATGTATCCTGATCTATTCATCTCTTGTAGGCGAAAATGAATCAATATTTTTATTTTATTTAAATAAAGTTAGTATAATTCCATTGCAATCGAATCAACATAACACAATATCAAAATGGTGGCTTATAAAGCAAAGTATAACCTCATTGCTTTATTTTGATAATGACGCTTAAATCTAATTAGCGTATATTGTAGGAAAAATATTATAGAATTGTGCACACTCAATTAAGCAGCCTTTACTTTTGTTTCAATTAGACGATTAATCATGTGATATAATTTGACGTTAAAATTCTTTAATTATGCCAATTGTCATAGGCCTGTTCATAAGAAATTAAGAGGGTTTCTCTCCCTCGAAAATAGCCTTTAAAACATCATTCAAATGAAAGCTAGCGATGCTTTTTGCTATAATTTCGATCATTTTACAGAAAATTGTTAAAAAATAATGTAATTTCTAAAAGGGACGTGAAAAAAATAAAATATTTACGAAAATTCTGTTAAAAGAAAATAACGTGATCTTCAAACCGATTTGTCTGAATAATGGTTTTGAGTTACATTTTCATTTACTGCTGTTTGGACACATTTATGTAATGAGTGGGGGTGAATGCATTATTTACTTTACATTTTATGTAACAATAACGACTAATATTTTCGTTTCACGTCCGTGCATAGAAATATTTGTAAACCTTCTTTTTTCTCACATAAATATGGGTGTCTGAAGTAAATGATAGTAAAACAAATTAAAAGGGCAAACTTCTATATAAAATATTTCATGAATTTAGAATACGTAAAATATAACTCGTGGGCCAAAATTAACATAAAGTAAAATATATATATATATATATATGAATTCTGTGTGGGTTGAACCGGATCAAAATGAATATTTCTTAAAAATTCGAGGAAAGACATAACAGTGAAATTCACTTCGAGATTTGTGTTACTATAAAGGCAAATATATGTTAATGTGAGTACATGTATGTTAATGCAATGAAAGTTCCTTAAAACATGACATGTGAATCACAAGGAGAAGCGTATAAACACAGAGGTAAAAAATTGTGATTTCTGAGCGGGTCGAATTGGGTCAAATGATTTTTTTTATAAAATTCGCGCAATGACTCCAAGATCTGTATTACTAAGTAAATATGTATTATTATAAAAACATGTATGTGTTAACCCCAATAATAAATAACATATATTTCTTTAATTTTCAATACACTTATATGTGTTACTCGCACAAAGTTCGCTAATTTTCGGCTCTTTCTATTTTAACTAATAGTTTAAAAAAGTCTCCAATTAGAGGAGCTATTTGCTCATATTTAGTTTAAGAAATTATGAGATTACAAAGATGCCCTCGGAATTAAAATTTGTGTGGGTCAGTTGGGTTCGTTACTGCAAAATTTAAAAGCGGTAGTTGCGCCCTCAATCACTAGCCGTCCAGATTCCATCATCTAACATTTGCCAAATTCATATCCTAAATCAAAATTATTAAATATTAAACAAGTTTTAAAAATACATAAATAAATACTCCATAGATTAGTGGTGTATAAATATAGGTTCACCACAAAACCAGTTTCAGTTTCCTTTTACTTCTCCACCTCTCCCTCTCCACCTCTCTCTCTCTTCAAAGATCATCAACCTTACCCAACACATTTCAACACACACTCACTTTCTCTCTCTCTCTTTCTCTTATTTTCTCTCTCTTCTGTTCTTGTTGGCCAGGAGAGGGGAATGAAATAAGCTTCTGACCTCTCCTGGAAATTCAAATTTATTGCAAATCCCTTTTTTCTTAAAGGCCTTTTGATTTTCTTGAGAATTCCCCATGGCTATGGAAGGTAACCTCATACTCTGTTTTTTTTTCTCCATATGATCAGATAAATCGTAAAAACAGTACTTATCTTTGTCACCATGTTTGGGTAAGGGTTATATCCATTTTGATCACATAACTTGTAGTTTTTAGCAAAATATAAAAAATAAATATGTTTTTCAATTTAGTCTCTTATTATCTTAATTGGTCCTATAAACTAAAAATTCCCATGCAAAATGTTTAAAAGTAACTAAGTTTGATGACATGTCCTGTCCGAGAAGGTGAAGATTTTTCAAGAATGAACGAACACAACCAAGAGGAGGAAAACGAGGATGGATCGTCTCCGAGGGGGGTGTGGGAGGCGCCGGTGTCGGGGTCGGATTCGGACCACAGCAGCCTGTGCAGCTTCGAGAGAAGCACCAGTTTTGAGAGAGGAATTGCAGGGGATTTGGGGAATTTGCAGTGGAAGAAACTGTTTGGGCAAGTGAAGAAGCCTTCCGTTTGGAAAATGTCCACTATATCCCTGCTCGGTGGGGCCAACACCACGAAGAAGGCCTTCAGGAAGAGAATCGGGAGGAAGAGTAATTCCGAAGAATGCATTGATGGTGGAGATTTCATCATGCCTAAGCCATCTTGGAGGAATTTTTCTTATGACGAGCTTAGACAAGCTACTAATGATTTTAGTCCCGGTAAATCCTCCTTATTTCTATTTCTCAATTCCATCTTTTGCTACCAAACTTTTAATAAGGGTATTTTCGTCAATTTATATACCAAATATTATTTTGCAATAATTTGAAAGTTCGGTTGATCCCTAGCAAAAGTCGAAAGTTGATCCTCGATGTGCAAGTAAAATTCATTTTTGGTCCCACAGGACATGGGATCGCACGATTCTGGTCCCAATACTCACCATTTTGGTCCCGTAAGAATTTTTCATGCAATTTTGGTCGTTCTGTTGCCTGATCCGTTAAGTTCAACTGCATTTTTTGTCCCAAACCTTGTCTTGTGGGACCAAAACTGCAAATGACTTTAACGGAAAACGTAACAATGTGACCAAAACTGCATGAAAATAGTTTTGAGACCAAAATCGTGAGGTACCGTGTCCTATGAGACTAAAAATTAATTTTACTTTCGATGTGCAATTAGTGGCAAAGATAAATTTTGTTTTTGCAATTTTTCATTTTTTAAAAAAATTGTTGTGATTTGTTGCATAATTTGTAGACTATAGTTCAATAGATTGAGGTACATAAATATTGTTGATTTATGTCGTTTATTATTGGTAGCAAATTATTGGCCTCATAAAAGTTATCAGGCTATGTGTTTTCGCCCTACAAACATATCATCTGTACCAAGTTTGACTAAAGTAGGTTGTATTTACCTAAGAAATATGCTTACTTTAATTAGGAGTTGGTTGGGTGTTAAGTTTTGAACTAGTTCATTTATTATGGTTCTTCTAGGACTGCAGGCAGGTGTTCTTGTTTGAAATATAAACGACGTATTTGTTCGTTTAGGTTGAATATAGGTACCGGATAAGATGGTCATAGTTTTAATTCCAATATCTTTTTTAAAAAATCAACTTATAAAATCTGCAAATGATAGAATATTATTTAAAGTTAGTTTTGAGTGTCTATCTTTCTTCGAGTAAAATTCATTTTTAGTCTTGCAAGACATGATACCTCATGATTTTGGTCCCAACATCCACCATTTTGGCCCAAAAATATTTTTTCATGCAGTTTTAGTTCCACCGTTATGTTTTTCATTAAAGTCAGATGCAATTTTGATCTCACAGGACAAATTTTGGAACCAAAAGTGCAGTTAAAATTAACGGATCCCATAGCGAAATGACCAAAATTGAATGAAATTTTTTTCTTATGGGACCAAAGTGATGAGTATTGGGACCAAAATCGTGAGGTTCGTGTCCTGTGGAACCAAAATTGAATTTTACTCATCTTTCTGCACTCATAGCACTAATGATGAATCACGCTTAATTATATTTTTCTGTTGATAGATCAATTGTTTAATGATTGATAGATAGATATGATCATGGACCTTAAGGCTAACTTAAGTGGTGTACTGATTGACTATATTGCCCAAAAAAGGAGCCTGATTGAATAGATTTTGTAGTATTTGGTGGCTTTTCTAATTAAAAATACATTCTTGGGAATGTTATCAGATAAGTTGATTGGGAAAGGAGGACATGCAGAAGTGTACAAAGGTTGCTTATCAGATGGTACAGTTGTAGCTGTGAAGAAGATACTGAAGAAGGAGAAGAACGACGAGGATAAAAACGGCGACTTCTTGGCAGAGCTCGGGATCATCGCCCACATTGATCACCCCAATGCTGCTAAACTGATCGGCTTCAGTGCCGATAGGGGATTGCATCTTGTTCTCCAGTTTCTACCGTATGGAAGCCTCGGCACTGTGCTACATGGTGATGTCTTCGCCTAGCTATTTTGTTTCGGTTAAAATTCATTTTTGTTCCCATAACTTTTGTCTACTTTGCAAAAGGTCCAAAAAGTTATAATTTTCGATTTAATCACGTAACTTCTTAATTGGTCTGGCTTTGGTTCCAAAGTCCTGCAATTTGAAGCAGGAGTTCATTTTGCGGTACGTTTTTTTGGACCTTTAGCTGAATAGAAAAGGGACCAATTTTACACCCATGTTCCCCAAAATGACATCGTACTTCAAATTCCAACGACCTTGAGACCAAAATCTGGCCAATTAAAGACTTTTTAGGACCTTTTTGTGTACATTTGATAAGCCATGCATGTTGAAACTTGTGACATCTGGTCTAATGAAGTCTGATTTATTATTTCAGGTACATCAGCAGAGTCTCTGAATTGGAAGGTTCGATTTAAGGTGGCGATCGGGGTGGCCGAGGGGTTGCAGTATCTGCATTCCGGCTGTCAAAGGCGAATAATTCACAGAGACATTACAGCTTCAAACATACTACTCTCTGAAGATTATGAAGCCCAGGTTGCTTTCATCGTCTTTAATATGTATCACGTATATCAGATGACATCATTAATTATTTGATTTACGGAGACTCGTTTTCAGATATCGGACTTTGGACTAGCGAAATGGCTCCCGGAGAAATGGGCTCATCTTGTTGTGTCTCCAATTGAAGGCACTTTTGGGTATTAGTCTAAAGTTATAAACTTTTCTGTTTCTTATAATTTAAAATTTCAAGATTATATATACTATATATGTATGTTTTGATGTGGAAACTAGGTATATGGCTCCTGAGTATTTCATGCACGGGTTGGTCAATGAGAATACTGATGTGTTTGCATTTGGGGTACTTCTGCTGGAGTTGATAACAGGTCGCCGTGCAGTTGATTCTTCTAGACAAAGTCTAGTTATGTGGGTAGGTTCATCTAATACTTTTTAATCATATAACTAGTACTATTCAAAATACATGTGAATCGCACGGTGCACCTTATGGTTGCAAAGGCTAATTAATTTGTACTTTTGACTGGTAGGCAAAGCCACTTCTTGAGCAGAACAAAGTGAAAGAGGTAGCAGATCCTCGACTAGGAGAAATATACGACGCCGTCGAAATGAAACGCGCCATGTTTACAGCTTCGACCTGCATCCATCACATGCCCAACATGCGCCCTAACATGAAACGGGTACTAACTAGAAACACAGTTTTTGCACGAGTCATGATACTTTTGCAGGGTTTTGTAATACTTTGACAAAAAAGCTGCAGATATATCATGAGACTATCTCATACAAGCTTTATGATTCCTTATATCGTTGACTCTTTCATATGCAGGTTTCTCAGCTGCTGAAAGGTGAAAATGGAGTAGACATGAAGCAGAAATCCATGGGAGGAAGAGCATTGCTTCTTGATGCATGCGATTTCGAGGACTACACCTCTGCTACTTACATCAGCGACTTAAATCGCCATATGCAGTTAGTTATGGAGTAGAACAGTTTTCGATCATATTTAACCCCAATTCAACGAGCAGCTACTGCTGTCATTCAGCTGCATTTCTTATGTATATATATTTCCCAGGCTGGAGAAATTCTCGTACTACAACGTGAGCTGCCCTAAGGAGGATCACCCGTTATTTTTTTAATTTTCGTGTTTTTTTCTCGTTTTTTTGGACTTCTAGTAATGTTGCCAGCCTGCTTTTAAAATGGCAGCAGAGCCAACATAGTACTAAAGAGAAGAGTGTGTTAAGAGTAGTAACTGTGCTTTCTTTTTAGCTGTTTTAGGTCACAATTAATGTTGTTTGGATCATAATGTCATATTGATGCATGCAAATTCTGAACAGAGACTACATGTTTTCTACAGTCTTTATTTCACTATATAAAGTTGTCACACATGTTTTCATTAGGTTCAGCTAAGCAAATTAGAGTTTGTCTCCTGTGAAACCGAATTCACGTGAAATCTCTTTTTCGAGTGTCACTGTTAAAAAATTATTGATGTTTTAAACAGTGATACTAGTATCATGCATAATAGTAATACTCCGTATGCATAACAGTGACACTTCATACGTGAATTGATTTTGCAGGATTGTATAAATAAAAATAAAATCAGCAAAACTGATTGATGACAGGAGCAGCATCAAGGAATGGAAAACAAGTTGAAAATTAATCCATACCAAACTGCCCTTTTCCTGTATCATTCACCATACATATAATGAAAACAAGCTACTTACAGCACATATCCATCTTCTACCTAGAATCTAAAACCATTTTTATCCTCCAATGTCGTTAGTTCCGTCCCCCCACAATCGGACAAACTAACCTAAAGATTAACAAATCATCGAATCCCACGAATAACAACTATAGGTTAAACCATTAGTAGAAGACCAGTACTGCCCCTATGTAGCTATCAAGTATCAACTTAATTAATAGGACTGATGAGGCCAAACGAAGTACTCGCCTGCTGACGTCATCGCAGTTCCCATAGACGAGACGGAGGAGGCGGACGCGTCGGAGATGCCCTGGTTGCCCGAGTACTGGTTGTAGAAGAGGTTGTGATGATAGAACGGGGTGGAGTTGTTGTCGAACGGCACGCCACAGGGGATGGTGGGACCCGGTTGGATAGCGGAGAAACTAATGCTGCTGCCGTTGCTTGCACATGGAGCTTGAAGCATTGTACCTAGATGCCGCTGCTTCTCCTCGGCTTCAAGAGAGAGCTTCAACCGCTTCGCTGTTCCACCAATGGGGAGTGGGCTGTTGGCAATGGCCTCGACGTCGTACCTGTTCATCTCGAAGTTGGTTACTGCGTTGACTCCTCTGAATTTGATTGCAGCTATGTCGTACGCCTCCGCTGCTTCCTCCTCGGTAGCTGCCACAAGGAAAAATCAGTAAATTTGACAATCTGCATATTATTCATCAGGAAACACATTATTGGAGTCCATATCAGAACTCATCATGACAAAAACATGTATTTTTTAAATAGTATTAGTTGTTTTAGCTCAAAGTATTAGTTGTTTTCACTAAAAAGTATTAGTGATGTACAGTTGCACCATACAATTGGTGTATAAGAGTGTTGTTCACTCCCCATATATAGTGTTTTTCATCTTCATCATACACTTAAGAAGACATTTATCCTCAATATTAACGTAGATAGACGAGCGTGCATACCAAATGTTCCGAGGTACAGATCTTTATTTCCGGCAACACGGCCAATCCTTGCTTGCCATCGACCTTGTTGGTGATGCCTGCACCGATCAGTAATATAAGAAGTGTTAATATTAGAATCAAACTAGGAAACTTTGCTACCAATTAGGAATTGAACCTTGTAACACCCTATAGATTGATGCTCCCCTTGAAAAACCACTACTTTTTCTGAAGAAAACAGGGTAACGTGCGATTAGAAGAACTTTATTAATAATTAGAGTAATCTTCCACAACGATCAATGTTTTTGGTCCCGCTGATTGAAGAATGCAAACCTTCGTAGTGAGGCAATGAACTCTTGTTTAGTTGAATTCTTCATCTCCTCCACTTCTTTGGTGTAATTAGAGACCTAAAAGTACAATTTCTCAGTTTAGAATTATTTTCAAGACATAATAAGTGAAGAATCAACCAAATTCAGAACTTCAGGGAGTACCGGGAAGTTGGTGGTGGTGGTGGGACCCCAGTACTTGAGAGCAGCCAAATCATAAGCACGTGCCGCCTTATCTTCCTTGTCATATCCACCTGCATATTTAGCATACGCTATAACTAATGCAATAGATTAACGAAAGAATTTGTTGTGCAAAAGAGAGCTATGAAGAACATCTCCTTACCTAGATAAACTGCAGCACAATTTGAACATTGAAGAAGTTGATACAACCACAATTCATGCAAAAGAATCGAACCAATTAGATAATTAAAAGAAGAGGTTAGTTAATAGCATTTAAACAAGAAAGTGAATCCAATCCGTTGATACGACCACAATTCATGCAAAAGAATTGAACCAATTAGATCATTGAAGGACGAGGTTAGTTAATAGCATTTAAACAAGAAAGTGAATCCAATCCGTAGATACGACCACAATTCATGCAAACGAATTGAACCAATTATATCATTGAAGGAAGAGGTTAGTTAATAGCATTTAAACAAGAAAGTGAATCCAATCCATCTGTACGACGCAAGCTCGTTGGTTCATTCACAGTCTCATTAATATTCTTTTTTACTTTTCATCAAATTAAAAAAACTAGTCCACCTATATTTTTAAAAAAGTGGTCCATCACTCAATTCCCAAATATAGTAACGTGCGTCATCACCCTGTCGTCAACACCATGATCCTATCATCATTGGTACCGTTACACATATTTATTCTCTATGTGACTATATCTATCTTAATATAGCAATGTACGCAATCATCTCATCCGTAAAATACTAGATATACTTCAAACTGGAATTTAGGTTGAAGAAATTATTAACCCGCATACATATATTCCCATTTAAAAATTTAAAACTCATACATTGTGTGAATTCCATAAAATAAGGTGGGCACACACACCTCATTCAAATTTGTCATATGGGGTGGTTCTCTGGTCAAACCCAATTAAAAGTAGTTATTCCAGGAAAGGAAAAAAGCAAAAGCTAAAAGCAAGCTGATAAAATTTTCAGAATTTCAGGCACTAGTGTTCAGACTAGCTGAGGTAATGTGAGTGTCTTCACGGACCAGGGGTATTAAAGGCAACAACAAAAATGGACAACAATTTCATTAACTTTAGGACAATTATTTTCTATCTCTGGACCTGGAGATGAATATCCAATGTTTCAGATAAAGTAATACTATAAAATTGCAGAAAATGATGTAAAAATGGCGGCCCATATCATCAAATCAGTGAAAGATTGAATGAAATTTACTAGAAAAATGAAGTACAATTTTTGTACAAATTTCTCAGTCGTCATAAATCCCTGATTGAAAGGATTTGCAATCCAAGAAAAAAGATACTATACTACTAGATTTCATTTTAATTATGAATTGAATATTCATCCAAGAAAGTACAAGTTTCCATAGCGTGAAAAAGAGTTGTACCTTGACGGCCTTTTCGGGCCTGGCCCTCCCTTCTACAGCTGTTATCCCATAGATGCGCTTCATATCTCCCCGTCCACCTGTGCCTGTTAAAATTAAATAAAATTATGTCATCAAAATTCCAACATAGTACAAAATAGACATGCATGTAAGTATGATTCAGAAAAATATTCGATCGAAAAGGGGAAATTAATTAAAAAAAATTAATACCTCGTTACACCTCGATAGATGGAAGTCCTTTGACCGAATGTGTCACCAATTTTCTTGCTACTCTCCGAATTATCAACGGCGTTACTGCTCCTGTTAACGCCGTTAACGTTGAGTGACAATCCGTTAGCAGCAGAGGTGGGCGGGCAGTGAGAGTACGCCACCAACTCGGTGCCGGACTCATCGGGAGTCTGCCCCGCGAAGGCCGAGTCGTCCACTTCCGAGCCCGAGTTCGCCGAGAAGGACGGAAACCCGATAATGCTCTTCAGATCCTGCTGCTCCCAGGCGGCGTCGCCGTGGTGGTGGTCGTACAGGTGAGTCAGGGACGAGTCCTGAGTCTCCGCCGAGTCGCCGCCGGTGAAAAAGTCCTCCAGCTTGGGGGGCTGCTGCATGTAGTAAATAGTGGAGTTGTGTTCCTTCATTTGATGATTTTCGGGTTGGGAGTACATTGCCGGAGATTTCTGATTAGACCACTCTGTAGCAAAAATGAAGGGGAAAATTAAAATGAGAGTGATCCGAGTTGTAAGTGGTGAAAAAATTGCAATAAATAAGAGAAAAAGCAAGGCAATTTAATTTAATTTTTATAAAAATGAGACACATATAGGTGAAATTGAATGCAAAATGCCAAAAAGTAACAGAATTAAGAGTGGGGATAAGATGGATTGGTAGATGCTGAGTTTGAAGCTAAATAAATTTAGCGAGATACAGGCTGCAATTAATTGTCTTTTCCTTGTTGATTTTCAAAAATGTTTATCTCAGCAAATAAAAAAAAAAGGGAAAAACCGAGGTGTGCAAATTTTCAAACAGGGCCATTCAAACATTCCGTCCCCCCCAAAAAACGCTGATTACATGGACCTATACATACACTCACCAACTTGTATCTATATATGAATCTGCATTTGATAATTTACTTACCAGTATTATTATAGAAATTATCGGCGAATGAGTAGTAATGTTGGGGATCAGCAGGTTGCATTTCCATTGAAGACAGAGAGAAAGAAAGGCAGTTGCTTTCCGGTGCCATTTTGTTGCTCAAAATTTATTATTATAACAAATTTGTTCAAAATCTGAAAATAAAATTGAAATAATCAGTAGTGATAGTGAATAAGTGTTAAAGAGCAAAAATAGAAAAAGTACCTCATTATCCAGAAATGGGGAGGAATTGATGCATCAATGGATGGAGTTGTGTTTGAGTTAAAAGCTGAATGAAGGATGAAGTGAATTTGAAAGAAGGGGCACATGCAAGGTTTTAAAAAGAAGCAGTAAAATGAGAGTATATATTAGGATAAATGCAAGAGACAGTAGAGAGAGAAAAGAGAGTGCAGGTGGAGAAATGCAAGGGGGAAGGAAAGGCGGTTCAATTTACCTTTCGCCGTAATTACCAGAGGGAACAGCGTGTTCTGGTTTTTTAATTTACATTTTCTTCTTTTGGGTTTTGAATTAATAATATTAGTAAGGAGTTAAATAAAGTGTTGGTTTCCGAGCAGACGAAATTTTGTCTGCGGCAGACCTCGCGAAAGATACGGGCTGACGGTCCGTTTGTTTCGATGGATCCAGGGCGTATTTTGAAACATTTAAAACAGCTTTCAAGAGTATTTATTATTAATTTACAATTTTAAAAAATAAGTACTTTTGAAAATTATTTTAAGTGTTTTAAAACACATCCTTAATGGAGCTTTTCATTTCTCTCTATTAAATTTTGTTGTGTTCGATATAATAATTCATGATTAATCGAACACGTAAGAGCGACACGTGTAATATCTATTAAAATAATCATGCTCAGTGGACAAGTATTCGCTACTCAGATCAGGAAAGAGGAATTGAACGAGCCAAGTCGAAAAGACTCAGACGGCCAAAAGGCTCAGCTATCCTGAGGATCAGTATGCTCGCATTTCGAGATATCCCGAAGGCTCGGATATCCGAGGGTCAAGGATGGTCAGATATCTTTCATGATGCCAGACATCCCGAAACCCTCGGATATCCCGAGGGTCAAGATGCTTTCATGACACAACATTCGAAGACTCGGGCATCTCAAGGGTCGAGTGCTCGACACTCAGATATCCCGAAGACCCGAACATCCTGAGGGCTCAGTACGCTCGAGGAGGACAATATTCCAGCATAAAACTGACATGGTTAAAGGGGCGAACAAAATATCCAACCCGAGCAAAAGATTAATTTGGACGACCAAAAGAGTGTCTTACAGACAAGTAAGCTCCAAGATCAATCTAGAAGACGAAGTTGGGAACGTGGCAATATCACCTGGATTCTTGCATGATCCGAAGTCTCCAGCTCATGCTTGCCAACCCAGCTCATGCTTATCGGAGTGCTGAAAAAGGAAGAAAAAAGAAGAAGAGAAAGGTTGAGAAAAATTTCCCAGAAAAAGCTACACCCACACAAGAAATTCTTCAGAGAGGTGAGGAACAGAAAAATCCGAGTGATTATCCACATATACAGAAACCCTAGCACTCATATGCTAACTCTCCGAATTATCTTTATCTGTAACGATTCATCTTCATAAGATGTATCAAATATTGTACGTGTAAAGCTCGTAATACCACATCCTGGCTTGGTATGCCCCCAGAGTAGTCATTTCTTGACGAACTGGGTCAACAAATTCATCTTATTTACAATTTATTTTACACGTGCATGTTTTGTTTGTGAGTCGTTCCCAAATTAGCCACATAATACTCTTCGTAAAAAACGACTCGCGACAAATTTAAAAGTTAAAACTATTGTTATTTAGCCCGAATCTTTTGTGAACCAAACACACTCCATAATAGATTTATATAAATTTGTAATTTATTATATTGAAATATTCAATTTGTGTTCATAGAATATAATTACATATTTTAATATAATAAGTTGTAAATTTCAGTGCGATAATTTGCAAGTTTCTAAAATAAACTATGACGTGCACGATGCACGATGTACCTGATGCATACAAGATTCAATCTTTTAATTATATAATTTTCTTTTATATTATTTATCATGGGTGAAAGAGTAATATAAAAGATATAATTGAATTGGAATGTAATGTAATGTAAATAAATAAAATTGTCCGTGAATTATGCAGGTCTCTATTTAAAAGATATCGTTATGGGATAAAGTCTCATATGTACTAAATGTGCTTTGTAACTTTTTATAAAATATTAGTTGTTTGTGTGACAATCATGTGAATTAGATCTAAAAAATGAATTATATCATTTTTATGCATAAAAATTATCATTGTTATTATTAAAAAAATTAATTTTATACATATTATACATAATAGTGATAATTTTTATACATAACAGTGATATTAAAATAATAGAGTTCATCGCACGTGAACTCGGATTCACACAAGTGTATATCTTATTGTTTTTACTGAACAATAGTAGTTGATCAATATTAGTTGTTTTAACTAGATAGTATCTCTCCAATACAAAATAAATAATGTTCTAGAGTAGTGTTCTTGTTTCAAAATATTTGGGTTATGTTTTGTATGCATCCGAAGGGTAATCGTCTTATTTCATAGTGCATTTTAGAATTGTGCAACTTTTTATATTGAAAAATGCAATTTATTTTACTTTGAATCGTGTAACTATTAATATGAAAAGATAGTTGCAATGTTACGTAAGTAAATATATTGCATTTTTCGATAAAGATAACAAGTCGCACAATGATTTTAAAATATCTTATGTATCTACAGATGTATCTTGGTGTACATGAGACCACTCAAATATTTGATGTTTTGGATAATTTTTCTCTTTTATCCTATCCTAATCCAAAAAAAATCTCATAATTTTTAACTTATCTTTATTGATATAAAGGTAATCAATGAAGGACGTTTACCATTATGCCCTCATTCTTAATTTCATCAACAAATTTTTGAACATCACAATTTTTTAAATTAAACGGAGCATTAATTATTTTCATTTAGACGATATTAGTTTGTATAGTTGCAACGTACAAAATATTTTTAGTAATAAAATAATTAGTAATAAAATGAATAAAAGTATTTTTGGAACATCCAAAGCGTATAAATCGAAAAATGACAAAACACAAACAAATAAATTGTGATATTCATTTAAAAATAAAATGAACTCCTCAAACTATATTAAAATAAGATAAGAAAATGGACATAGGAGTGTTTTTATTGTAACGATAAAATCTTAAATTTTCAAATCAAAACAAGCAACTGAAAGATCTCAATGAGACTATTAATTATCGGAAAATCCAGCATTACAAGTGGTTAATGAAATTTATAACAACACAATTTATTTTTTTAAAAGTGAAAAAAGTTTATAATCTTGGGTGAGGAATGATTCCCATGTGTCACGACCCATCCAGTCTTCTGGAAAATTTGTAAATACAAAGAATTTACATAATCATTCGTTCTCCTTGGCATGTATTTTCTAGCCAAATTTCAAATTAAGTGCGAATTTAACGTTTTATTTGAGACCAATAGCCGAATAAGCAGGAAAACCACTGGGCCGGTGATCAGGGCCTGTTTGGTTCGCAGTAAATAAATTCGACAAGGCCTGGCACCCCTGGAATTTAAGGTGCTCTTCAATCTATTCTTACGATGCTACATTCAAACTACCCAAACACCACCTCCACGACGTAAAGGCTCGACATAAAGATTAAATATTATGTAGATGTGAGATATCGATCAAATGTTAAATTACTTGACTTAAACAATCCAACTCATGTGTATTGTATATAAATAAATACATGTATACGACTATACGGTTTTTGTTGACTATTGGGGTTTCTAAATATATTAATAATATTAATCATGATTGTGCTTGAATTTCAATTAAGAAAATAATATCACGTTGTGTTTATTTAAGTAATCCCCTAACCACCCCCTCGCTCCCCCAAAAAAAAAAGTATAAATAGCGTATAGAAAAGTAAAAGCAGTGACGAAATACAAAGTTATCCCATTATACATGAAGATTTTCGTTAATGATAATGCATTAAACGTGATCAATTCTTTTTTTATTGCATTCAATATTATATTCATTCCGAAATATTGACCAATCTATCTGAATATTTTCACTCCCCACAGTGACAAAAACGTGTATAAACCTAATTTATGTTATGAACTTTGTTTTTAATTCATGACATTTGACCATATTCAAGGTATAATACGAATTGAGTTTAATAATTTAAAAAAATATATTAAAAATAAATGAAATGAGTCAATAATTCAAGTTCATAGCGTAGATCTGATTAATGGAAAACCAACTCTCCGACAATTAATTATTGTCGATTTTCTTTATGACAATTTTTGCCTCTGTATTTAATTTTACTCTTTCACTGAGTATTTTTTAGTACTCTTTCACCGAGTGTCATACTTAGCGCAACTTAGTTATTTATGTAAATAACTCCAAGGGTATGGAGCCCGTCGACGGTGATTTGTGATGGAGCTCAATATCAGTATAAAATATTTATACAAGTAATTATGTTAATATATATTAGGTTTCATAAAAAATCCACTATGAGATTTTATATAATTGTGTGTACATATATGTATGTACTACTTAGTGAACCAAACTGAGATATATAAATTAAAAGATAAAAGTAGAGCTAGCCTATGTAGAATTTTCTCTTTTCAGGCTGAGAATGTTTGAAGCCTAAATTAATTCAAGCTACTTCATCCACAATTATTGGTCTAGTTTGACCTAATTAATGTATGCATTTTCATAAAGATTTTGAAATTTGAAATACTTATATCTGTCTATTTTTATATAATAATTGATCTTTAACGTAACTGATAACAGTTAACAATGACACATATTTGTTTTAAATTAAGGTTTACATATTTTTATCCAACAAAGATAATATGTATTAATTAGAGTACAAGGAGTACTCCAATTCGTAAATCAAAATGGACAAATCACATGTTATCCATAATTCCTATCCCCCAACCAAAAATTAACTCAAAACTATTGATGACGATTGTTAATCTACTACAACTCCACAACATGCTACCGGATCAATTAATCAATCCGAGAAAGAAAAAGATTTTACTGTAGAAAATCTAACTGACACTCATGATAATGAATGGATTCAATAAATATTGTTAGTTATTTGTTTTTTATCAGTATTGTTAGTTATTTGTTAATAATGAAATCTTATTTTGTGACATATAATTGAGTAAGTAATTTCGATTATTTGACCTTTTCTTTTCTTAAATGGGGATATTGGGTAGTTGATGTTGAATTGCATTCCTCGTTCGTTCAATAAGTGACACCATTGAACCATATATATGACTTTGTACTTAAAGTCAACCGTAGAGTGACATACATAAGAAAAAAGTGCAATAAAATGACCTTTTTTTTTTTTACATACATAAGAAAAAAGTGCAACAAAATGACTTTTTTTTTTATCGGACAAAATTAATTGTTAGTAGTTAGTACACCAAGCACCCAAATACACCACGAAATCACTAATCCACCGTAACTCACATAAACTCCAAATTTGTTCCCAAAGGGAATTGAACCTGGGTCTCCCACTCAAATGAGGAGCCCAATGGCCAGATGAGCTAAGCCAGTTGGTTGCAATAAAATGACATATAATGTTATAATTACTAATATAGATTTGGGCTTTGAGAGTTGTTAAAAATGACATTGGAGAGCGGTTATAACAGCTCTCCAAGTAACAGATGTCCAAGCAAAAGTGGACCTTAGACAGCGGTTAAAAACCGTTGTGCAAGATATTCACTTGGAGAGCGGTTATGAACTGTTGTACAAGATATTAACAACCGCTCTCCAAGATGCAACATAAAAAGCGGTTAAAAATCGTTGTCTAAGTATCAAAATTGATAATTAGACAACGGTTTTTAGCCCCACCAAGCCTCCCAATTAATTGAGGCAATTACTCGCTTCCATGGGGGACCGAACACGGGACCTTGGGCGCCTAAGCGGAGATCAATTCCGCTTGGACACTTGCTTTCTTGCGTTTACTTAATGAAATTAATTCTATATGTTCTAAAAATCATTTTTTCTTACAATTTTTTTTTTAAAATTCTTTATTTCAATTATCTTATTTATTAATTCAATCACATTTTTATATAATAATTTTTTTTATATAAATTTAAATTAAATAAATTATATTATATTTTTTTCTTGTACTTTTTTTTAACTACCTTTCTTTTAAACTTGTAATACTTTTCCTTCTAAACAATTAATATTTTTCTATCAAAATAAATAATATTTTTCTTTAAACAAGTAATACTTTTTCATCTAAACAAAGTAATACTTTTCTTTAAACAAGTTATACCTTTCTATCTAAACAAGTAATACTTTTCTATTTAAACAAGTAATACTTTTCTATCTAAACAAATAATACTTTTCTATTTAAACAAGCAATACTTTTCTATCTAAATAAGTAATATTTTTCTTTAAACAAGTAATACTTTTCATCTAAACAAGTAATACCTTTTCTTTAAACAAATTATACCTTTCTATCTAAACAAGTAATACTTTTATCTTTAAACAAGTAATACTTTTCTATATAAATAAGTAATAGTACTTTTCTATCTAAATAAGTAATAATTAGACAAAATTGAATTAATTTATAAGAATATTAAACATTATAGGTATTCATTTATAAGAATTAATAGTGATACAAGTTCGTAAGTGTAATAATATGAATTTAATATCATGAACAAGTTTTACATAAGAGTTTGTGTTAATCTCATTATATAAGACGAATATTAAAAAGAAATAACACGAGAATTTAAAGAATAAAATATTTGAATTGTACATAAAAAGAATTTATAAAAACAAAAAATACAAGCCTTACAAAAAAAAAAAAATAATAATTCACATAACCGCTCTCCAAGCTTTACCTTGGACAACGGTTCAAAATCGCTTCCAAGATACTTTGCAGACAAATGCGGTTATGAACATTATCTTGTTTGATCTTGACAATTTTTTTTAACCATTTTTTTTTTTTAATAGAACCGCTCTCCAAGGGACCACTTGGAGAGCTATTCGAAAAAAAAGGTTGTCCAAGTGGAGCTCTCCAAGCTCAAATGTGTAGTAGTGAATTAAAAGGATTAAGTTTTTTATAGTCCTGTAACTTTGCATCGTTTTGAAATTGGTCCCGTATGTTTTGATTTTTTGATTTTGGTCCTGTAAGTTTTTAAAAATTTTGAAATTGGTCCTTTCACCTGCTATAGCAGGTCATTAATCAGGTAACAACCATCTATGTAATTATTGTATTTTTAATTTTAATTTCGAAATACCACCTAAACTTTTTTTAATCCTAATAATTTTATATGGGATTATTTTGCGTGTTTTTTAAAGGCAAGAATTGTGATTTTATGTGTATTTTAGTTTATTTTTTTATTTTTGGTGGGTTTTAGACCCAATAAAACGAATTCGATTTGCTTTGTCTTTTAATGTACAAATTGTTTTTAAACCCGTAAAAAAATCGGCTAAGATTATTATGATTAAAAAAGTTCAAGTGACGCTTCGAAATTAAAGGGAATAACAAAATAATTACATATGTTGCGATTACCTGCTTGGTAACCTGTTGTAGCAGGTGAAAAGGACCAATTTCAAAAATTTTAGAAACTTACGGGACCAATTTCAAAAAAATTAAAAACTTACAGGACCAAAATCAAAAAGTTAAAACGTACGGGACCAATTTCAAAACGAGCAAAATTACAGGACTACAAAAAATTAAATCCCTAATTAAAACTAGTATTAATTTTCAAAATTCTTGAATTCTTTTAAATGAGAAATTTATTTACACAAAAAAAAATTGTTTTATTACTACAAAAAATAATGGCACATATTTGTTTTAAATGTCAGTTTTTTTTAGTGATAAAACAATTTCAATACTACAAAAAAAGTCTCATGACGATATAAATTTCATACCATCCTAAGACTACTCTTTTGGGAATACCTCTTATCTTGATTGTGCCTAAGGGGTTTTGAATTTGAAATATAGAGAGGAGCATACTTCTAAGTCACAAAGTTACACCACTTGTATCACCTTTGAGGTTAAAAAAATAAGTGAAAATACGTGCATATAATACTAACTAGAGATATATACTCACAAGTCACAAGTATTGATAGTCTTGATACGATTTAAGACCATATACATGCATGTAGTTGACAAAAAACCAAGATGATCCACTCTTTATATATCCATGCGTTCTCGATTATCTTCTCACATTGTGTCTTGATCATTTTGCTTAGACTAGAATTATGAAGAAATTAATCGACTATAATCATTTCAAGTACTCTTTCAATTTAAACCCAATTCCATTTTTTATAATATTTATATATTATTCAAATGGAGTATATAGCAAAGTAGTAACATGTAAAACACAATAATTAAGATTGCGTTTGTTTCGGGATTTAAGTGTGCGGAACAAGTCAAGGTTTTAGAATCCAGAGATTTAAAATCCTTGATAAATAGTAAATGTATATGTTTGTTTTGAGATTTGAGTAGAGTGAGATTTAACTGTATGTCAAATCAATGTTTAATAATAATTGATATTGTATTATTATATTATATTGAAAAGAGTAATAAAGCGTATAAAGTGTGATGTATTGGGAAGAGTAATAATAGATTTTATCGGTATTTATAGGCGTGGATGGAATGTGTAATTTGAAAATCAAACTCTAAATCTCAAACTCGTATGAGACGGGGAGCGTAAAGTCCTAAGTCCATCCGTGTGAATCCCAAAACAAACGCAGCCTAAGTGTTAGTATCAATTAACCTTTTACTTCCACGACAATAAACAAATAAATGAGCTTCATGTGATGTGAATGCATGGGAGTATTATTAATTGCAAAAGACAATCCTCCTCATCGCTCTTATCCTAGACTTAGAGCTCTAATCTTTTGCTTTTTAATTTTTTATATGCATTTATATTAAAAATGCACCAAAAAAATACTACCAAAAGAGAATTAAAAGAAATATAGGCTCGTGCAAGGCAATCACTGCCTTTTGACCTTTGACTGGGAAGGCACGTGCGCGGCATCTTTTGACTCAAATATCTCGACGATTGCGGGGAGGCGCACGTGCAATTCTGCTCTTCTAGTTCACTATACTCTATACAAATAACCATTTTTCAGGTTGAGCTTTTCAATATGGGTCGACGGCATTGAATGTGGGGTGGCCTTAGAAAAATCCTACTCACAAGATTCCATAATATAAACGCCACAAATTTATATAAGGTATGTGCGTTTATAAATTGATCTCGTCAGGTGAAACTCAAACTAATATCTTGAAGCTGTTAAAAAAAAAACACACACACACACACGCACTAAAATCTTGAATAAATGTTTTTAAAAAAATATTAATTTATTTGATTTCGTTTTAACAAACACACACACACACTAAAATCTTGAATAATTTTTTTTTAAAAATATTAATTTATTTGATTTCGTTTTAACAAATACTCCTAGTATCTATCTCATTATTTTATTATATAATATTTTCTGAACTAATTTTTTAATTATATAATTAAATAGGAGTTTTTTTTTTTTTTGCCTTTGTTTTTTATAAAAAGAGGGAGGCTCATGAATGAGATAGAGTTCAGCTTGGAAACACGTCACTCATGGTTGGATTAGGGTGATAAACACACAAATCATCATAATGTATTTTAGAAATTTATAATTTATTGTACTGAAATTTATGATTTATTATATTAAAATATGTACCTTACACTCCATAACGTAACAAGTCGTAAATTTCAATCCAACAAATTACAAATTTTTAAAATACTTTATAAACGGTGCACATGAAACTCATCCTTCAAACATAGGCGGTGTAGCGTCTAGACTAGGCTTGGCAGTCGAAAATTTCCCATGGGGAGGGGACGGGGAATTTTTTTCCCCCGAAGGTCGGGGCGGGGCCAGGATAGCATTCTCCCGCCCGTTCCTCGCGGAGCCCCAATTTTTATAATTTAAATTAATATATATATATATACATATATGTAATTAAATAATATGTTTTAAAATTATAAACCCTAATCTTAAAATTATAGTTTACTAATTAATAATATTGAAATTATTTATAATTTTTTAGGAGGAGCTTGATATCGATGCACGCAAAATGGAGATTTGAAGTTGTTTAATTATTGGAGAGAACAAATGAGATGAACAATAAACTATTTTTAATTTTAATTTATGTTGTATGCTTAATTTTATATTTCGAATTTTTGTTGATGTTGATGTTGAACTATTTTTAAAATTTTATTGATGTTGTTTAATTTGTATTTTGAAATTTTATATTCTTATTAAAATTGTGAAAATTAAATAAAAAAAAAAAAAGAGCCGGTGCGGGGAATGGGGCCGATTTTTTCCCCGAATGGTTCGCGGGGATTCCCCGCCCCCTCCCCCGAATTTCGCGGGGATGGGGAGTTGTCCCCCAGCTCCTCTCCGCTGCCAAGCCTAGTCTAGACAAAGATATAGGATGCATTCGTGTAATCCCAATTACTATTAGAATTTGTTGACTCTCCATCCGATGTAGTACTCCAATATTCATCCCAATTTTGACTATTTAATTACTATGCGCTCGGAGTTTAAGAAAAATTTATTTATTAGTATTTTATGTGATAAAATGGTGGGGTAAATATAATTGTTTATTAGTATTTTATGTGATAAAGTGAATATTTTCATTTAAAGAAATGTATAGTTAAGGTTGGGACGCCAAAAATTGAAATAGTGTAATTAAGATTGAGACATAGGAAATATTATTTATGAATCAATTAATCAAGATTTAAAATCAATCATAATTTTAATTTTTGTTTGATTAGGTTAACAACTTACTTCAGCACTCTGAGCTAAGCGTATGTCATTGTGAGTGTTAGCAATTCTTGCTCATGACGTATTACTATTTGCGAAAAGTAAGTGAAGATTTTGAATTTCAACTTTCATTTTATGACTCTATTTCAAGGGGCAGGCCATACAACTCCAGAATTTAAACTCTAAGAATGTCTTTCCATGAATGGTAGATGACTTAGTCACATCCCCCTCTAACACGGTTCACATAGTTTGTTTCACCTTCTAATCAAAATATATTATGTTCATAAATTTGTAATGTTTTTAGTCACAGAGTTGCCTGAAACATGCAACGTGTTGCACAAATGTTAAAGAATGGGTTGGAAGTGCTTTCAAAAAATTGAATGATATTGTTAAAAAAAAAAAAATATTGAATGCAAAAATTTGAATTAAACGATATTATAAATGGGATGTTATACTTTTACAGAATTTTGTAATACTTCTGAAATATAAGCATAAAAAAGAGCTGCAAAGTATCACTTTTCATGAAAAAAATAATCTCAAGAATATATGTTGTCGATAACTAAAATCAGAGAAAACTAGGAAAAGCCAATACATGACAAAAAATATAACTATATAAGCACAAAATGGAAAATTAATACCTAGGTTTCACATTTTCCGGTCCCATTCTAAAATTGATGTTAGCCTACAATGAGTTTCGTTACCCAAATTAAATTGCACTTTCCTTGCAAAAATCCGGCAAATTTTCTTGTGCACCATTTGGTGTAATTTCATTTTAAGAGTTTTTTTTTTTTTTTTAGTTTTAGTTTTTTTTTTAATTTCAATTTTCTTTTAATTTTAATTTCAGTTTTATGATTTTTTTTTTCGACTTGGACCCAAACTCGACCCGAGTGGTTCATAGTTCACTCAGCCGAAGTGGTTCATGGTTCACCTGGCCCGAAAGGTTCATATATGATTTAGGGTTCATTGTTTAGGGGTTAGGGTTTAAAGTGCATAGTTCATTCAAATTAAAATTGAATCCAATTGCACAAATTTGAATTGGTGCATGAGGTGCACATGAGAGTGACTCAAAAAATCAGAATGATGCAATTTCATTAATCAAGTGTGCGTAAATTAACTTTAATTCTTGTAATTTAGTTTATTGAACTTCTAAATTTAATTACCAAATTTGTGGATAAATTGTTGTAGTAGAGTCTAGACCATCGAAAAAATAAGGGAGAATTAATTAAAAAAATAAATTAAAAACATAAACATTAGAGAGAACTATTTTTATTTTAAGTTGCTTCATCGTAACTCTAGACTTATATAAATTTTTAAGGGAAATAACGGTCATTTGTTCTTTCCTTGTTTTCAAGTTAATAAATTTTGTAAGACATAAAGTCGTATGAGACGGGTCTCATATTTGACCCAATTCAATTTACTTGACCCGTATCCAAATCTGATATGTTGACTGTTTGACTTTACCAATGAAAAAACCCAATAAGCCCCTCCTCAATTTGAACTCACGTTTTTGTTCCATGAAACCCTCACTCCCGTCATTCCCCTCACCCTCACGACGGAAGACAACGGCACGTGTTTCTGCGTGACGCTCACAGCCGCCCACGTGGTCTCCATAGCGCCATCATTCTTCATTATGGGAAACCCTTTGTTTGTGTCAATGTAATCTCCTCCAAACGACGTATTTCTCATTCAACGCCGCCTCTTTCGCCGCCGATTGCCTTATTTTAGGTACTTACTCTAATATATATGTGTCGTGATTGGTCAAAACCCCTCACGTTGGTTACACGTCGGATGAGCAAGTGTGCCAATAAAACTATAAATATCCTTGTCCGTCAAACAGATGCTCGCCAGGTGTTGTGATCGCTGTAATTACCCCAATGTGCTCGTCCACTTGGCGAGCACTACATTTACTCCTACGTGTTCGCCCACCTGGCGAGCACGGTATGTAATCCTACATGCTCGTCAAAGGTTATGCCCCACAACAAAAACTCTGTGTAAATAAGGAGGCGAGCAAATGTATAGATCGAGCAGAAATCGAATGAAGGAAGGTCTGCTCGCCCCTCAAAGGCGAGCAGGTTGCGGGAATTAAGATGCTATGCCTACAGCCGCATCTTTCAAAGCGAGCAGAATGGCCGATCATAAACAAAGTACATGTCAGCGAGCATCAAGACAACCATCTGTTAAGTTCATACCACTTAGACGACATGTAGAAAACTTCGCAAGCATGAGGAGACAGATGTCAACCAGGGATGCCTAATAGAAAACGTGGCAACGCCACATAAATTCTTGCATGGCACAAAATCGCCAGCTCGTACTTGCCAAGCCACCACACACTTCTTAAAACTCTATAAGTAGACCCTCGAAAATCATAAGAAAGGTTCAGAAAAAAAATTCCGAAAAAGAACTTATACATTACCACCCTACGTGTAAGTCCTACTTGTCAAAAGTACATTCTATTCGGCACATCTTCGGGTCATAAATATAATATCCCTGGCTTGGTTCGCCCCCAGAGGTAGTCAACTTTGACGAACTGGGTCAACAATTTCTTGTTACTTAGTATTACGTAATACATATCTGTATTTTGTTTGTAAGTTGTCACATACAATGCCACATCATATTTTTCACGTAACACGACTTACAACAATTGGCGCTAGAAGGAGGGTCCTGCACCAAACCAAGATACTGAAATAATTTCAGGCAGAAAAAATAAATAGAATGCCTCAGTCAAGGAATACTCAGACGGAGGGGTCCGGACAAAGCCGACCTCATATTCAGGAGGAGGTTTAACCGCGGCCTCGGGAAAATCCGATCGTAGAGACCATCAGTCTCGAAGATATTGCTAATATTGATCCCACTGCCACAACGAAGGCAATCACATTTCTACTAAGAACCCAAAGAGATGATCGAAAAAAAAAGTTGGCCAAGTTGAGAGCTCGGGATGATAATGATCGTCGCTCACACACTCTTGACAGCGAGCAAGTTAAGAAGAAAGTCGCGCAAAAACAGGATAAAAAAGAGACAGGGAACTTATCAAATGAGCAGACACAGGGTTCCAGACGGTCGGCGTTTGATCGGTTGAGAGTAGAGGCGAAAGAGCGAATTGGCGATCGCAGGCGTCAAGATCCAGGAAAAGAACATCGGGCGAACACGATGGCCCGGCCGGGTGCCACATGATCGTCCACATCACGAAAAGACATCATAATCCCAAAAAATCGATTGGGACTAAGTTATCCATCCACCATCGAGTGGGCAGTCTAGGACCAACACAGAAGGGGGGACTGTCCCATCATGAGCATGACCTACCAGGTCTTCATGATGGTACCCAGCCCCGTTTCGGGTCGGTCAGTTCCACAAAGTTTGCAAAGATGCAAAAAACGATTGAAGACTTATAGGCGGATCTTGTTGGGTTGTGGAGACCGGATCGGCCTTGAGGAGGCGCTTCGACCAAGCTCTTTTGGTCGGTCAGATGCACGACGCCCAGCGGATGCACCGAGATCGAGGCTTTATCCGGCGCCTTCAAAGGCGCTCGAGCAAGGTAATGATCGGGAGAATCGCTCGACCAAAGCCCCTGGTCGAGCGGTTCCGGAAAGATGATCGTGAAATGGGGGGCCGGCCCGGCCCTCTTGTTTAAATACTTTTGACTCATTGTATTTGCCTCTAGTGCGAAAAAACACACGAAAATAGTGAATCTCCTGGCTTGGTAGTGCCCCCAGACGTAGTCATTCCTGACGAACTAGGTAACCAAATTATTTGTTCCTTAATTCGTTGTTCCATTATTTTCTCATATAATTGCTTGTTTAATTCCTAACTGGTATCAAGAGCATCGGGTTAAAGGGATCTGTGGAGAGCAATTATGATAGCTGAAGGGAAATCGTCTGTTGAGAAGTTTGATGGAACGAATTTTGGATCTCGGAAATTGCGGTCGAGGATTACCTGTACGGTAAAGATCTGTATCAACCGTTGGGTGAACATCCTGAAGATATAAAGGACGACGAGTGGAAGTTGTTGGATAGGAAGGTGGTGAGTGTGGTTCGTCTGTCGTTATCCAGGAACGTCACCCTACATACGGTGAAAGCAAAAACCACAAAGGAGATGCTGGAGATATTGATTGAGATGTATGAAAAACCGTCTGCAATGAACAAGGTTCATCGATCGACGGAGGTTATTCAACCTTGAGGATGGCGGAGGATATTGTGGTAGTTAACCATCTCAACGAGTTCAATATGATCATAGCCCAATTGAGCTCGGTTGAGATTGATTTTGATGATGAAGTTCAAGCCTTAATTTTGTTGTCTTCTTTACGGAAAGTTGGAGTGGAGCGGTAAAAGGCTATTAGTGCTTTTGGGTAAAGTGAAACTAAAATTTGATGAGGTTAGAGATTTGGTCATGGCCGAAGAAATTCGCAGGGAAAAGAGTTAGGTGTGGTACGTGATGCTTTTAGTCTACGGAAATAAATGATTAGGAATCAAGGAAGCCAAATCGGGGTAGATCGAAGTCGAGGGTAAAGATAGGCCCAAGAAGGATAAGAGTAAAGTTGAGTGTTACAAATGTCATGAACTTGGTCATTACAAAAGGAGCGCAAGAACCGCGGGAATGAACCAAGAAGAATGACAACTCGGCCAACGTTGCCTTGATGAGGACTTCGGATGCATTGATTTCGAAAGTATAAGCAATCCATTGGAGTCGTGGGTGTTAGATTTTTAGACATCGTTTCATTCGATGCGGCGATCTTGGCCGTAATGGAGAAAGTACACTTAGGAACTTTGGGAAGGTTTATCTAGGCGATGATGAGCCTCTCGGAAATCAAATGGAAGGGAATGTTGATTAAGACACCAAATGAGATGTGTTTCTGGTTGAAAGATGTGAGACATATTCTGGATTGAAGAGAATTTGATTTGGTTAGGCTGACTTGATGATGAGGGCTACAAAGGTGACTTTTGGGTGTAACTAATGGAAAATATCCAAAGGTGTCATGGTAGTGGCTCGAGGAAATAAAGAGGTGCGTTGTATATAATGAGACAACACCCGGGATAGCATTGCTCTTGCAAGTGAAAAAGGGAATGCGAATTTGTGGCATTGTCGCCTTGGCCACATAAAGTGAAAAGGGGATGAAAGTTATGTGCTTTCGAGGGTAAACTATCGGACCTCAAACAGCGATTGACATTGGTTTGTGTGAGGACTATGTAGGAAAAAAACGAAAAGGGTGAGTTTTTTTTCAAAAGGGAGGCGGAGCTTTGAAGAAAGCGGTTGGGAGTTAGTTCACAAAGTGATTTGTGGGGTCCAAAGACGGTGACATCCCTTAGTGAAACATCATATTACATGACTTTTCATTGACGACTCTACGAGGAAGGTATGGGTTTATCTCTTGAAAAATAAGTCGATGCCTTTAATGCTTTCAGGAAGTGGAAGCGTTTTGTAGAACCGAAAAACGAAGTCTCAAGGTGAAGTGTTTGAGATCCGATAATGGTGGAAATCTGAGCTCAGAGAGTTCAAAGGATTACGCGAGGCGAATGGAATCGAATGGAGAAAACCGTGAGAGGAACCCCACAATGAGAATGGTGTGGCGAGCGTATGAAACGGACCCCTATGTGAATGTGCTAGAAGCATGAGATTGAAGTGGGGTACGCAAAAATGTTTTTGGGAAGAGGCGATTAACACAATGACTTACTTGATAAGCAGAGGACCCTCAACCTTTTGGAAAATGGCATACCGGAGGAGGCACGGGTGGGGAAAGGAGGTAAATCTGTCTTTTCTTCGAGTATTTGGGTGTGTTGCATATGTTCATGTTGATGCTATGAGTAGAAGTAAGTTAGATGTTAAATCTGTTAAGTGTACGTTTGTTGGATATGGCAGTGATGAGTTTGGCTATCGATTTTGGGATGAGGAAAACCGAAAGATAATTCGTAGTAGAGATGTCATATTTAATGAGCGGTGATGTCAAAAAGACGGGGTTGGGGATATCAAAGAAAGTGGTTATGAGTCTCAGGTTGTGGAGTTACACATTTCGATCGGGTGGGAGCAAGGGGGTTCTAGATGATCAGGTGATTGTTGAGGAAGAACCAAGTACACCACCACCAACAATTCCGCTGCGGAGATCCACGAGAGATCGGAGATCTCCTGATGGGTATTCACCTTCCCTTCATTATTTATTTTTAACTGATGATGGTGAACCTGAATGTTATGCAGAGGCCACACATAGTGAACAAGTGGACAAGTGGAAACTTGCAATGGATGATGAGATGAATTCATTGATGACCAACGGAACTTGGGAGCTAGTTGAGCTTCCTAAGGGCAAGAAAGCACTGCATAACAAGTGGGTTTACAGAATAAAAGAGGAGGCTGATGGAAGCAAACGCTACAAGGCAAGATTGGTTGTGAATGGGTTTCAGCAGAAACATGATATTGACTATACTGATGTTTTTACTCCACTGGTGAAGCTAACAACCATTCGATTAGTTCTGAGTCTGGTGGCTACAGAAAATTTGGTGTTAGAACAGATGGACGTGAAAATAGCCTTTCTTCATGGTGATTTAGATGAGGACATCTACATGAAGCAACCGGAGGGATACTTGTCTAAGGGGAGTAGTGAGCTAGTTTGCAAATGGAAGAAGAGCTTGTATGGTCTGAAACAAGCTCCATTACAGTGGTACAAGAAGTTTGATGGGTTATGCACGAGATTGAGATCAATAGGTGTGAGGCTGACCATTGTTGTTACTTCAAGAGGTATGATGATGGTTATATCATTTTGCTATTATATGTTGATGACATGTTGATAGCAGGCTCTAGTGCTCGGGAGGTGAGCAAGTTGAAGGAAAAATTGTCTGAAAGGTTTTCTATGAACGATCTTGAGAGGCGAAAGCAAATCTTAGGAATTGAATCGATCGTTATAAGGTGACAGGAAAGTTGTATCTTTCACAGGCTGAATACATAAAGAAAGTCTTGGGAGATTTAGTATGGAAGATGCAAAGCCAGTTCGGGTCCCGTTGGGAAGTCAGTTCAAGTTATCCAACAAGGACTCACCTAGTAGCGAAGAGGAAGCGGACCTAAATGCAAAAACACTCTGTATGCTTCAACAAATGGAAGTTTGATGTATGTTATGGTGTGTACAAGACCGGATATTACCTGGCGGTGGGAGTTGTTAGCGATTTATGGAGACGTCGAAAGTAAACATTGGAGGCGGTGAAATGGATCCTTAGATACTTGAGAGGTACTCTTGAACAAGCTTTGTGCTGAGGGCAAAAAGCGTTGGTTTGGCATGATATGTTGATGCGGACTTGGCATCAAATGATCTCGACAAAAGGAGAAGTACTCTGCGGGGTATGTGTTTACTTTTGGTGGTGCGACAATATCTTGGCTTCTAAGTTCAAAAGATCGTAGTTTCGATCCACTGCGAAGCGAGATACGTTCTGCGATGTGAGGCTAGTAAAAGAAATGGTTTGGTTCGCGAGAATCTGTCGTGTGTGAGTTGGGGAAGGAGCAAAAGGATAGTATTATGTATAGTGACGATCGAGTGTTATTCACTTGGCAAAAGATTGACCTTTCACTCGGGGATAAAGCACGTCGAGTTGAGGTATCATTATATTTGTTACCTCATTGAGAACAAGATCTTCTACGGTGATGAAGATCCGGGAAGTGAGAATCCTGGCGACATGTTGACTAAGGTTGTGACCTTAGAAGTTGAAGTTATGCATGACTTCAAGCGGCCTTGAAACCTGAGCATAAGGGCGAAACACTACTACTAGTGAGAGACCGTTGAAGCGGAGAAGACAAATTCTGGTTGGTCGGTCTCGGTGGGAGATTGTTGGGTTGTGGACCTTTGGATGTAGCCTTGAGAGAGGCGCTCGACCAAGCTCTTTGGTCGGCAGATGCACCTCGAATCGGTCTTGGATGCACCGGATCGAGCGTGCCACTATCAAGCGATTGGCCTTTCGAGCAAGGTAGCCGTCGGCGAACGCTCGACCAAAGCCCCGGTCGACGGTTCGGAAATCGCAAAATATAAAATTAGGGCCCGACCTCTTTTGTTTAAATACTTTTGACTCATTGTATTTGCCTCTAGTGCGAAAAACACACGAAAATAGTGAATCTCCGGCTTGGTGAAGGTACCCGCAGAGCGTAGTCATTCGTATTTGGGTAACAAAATTGTTTGTTCCTTAATTCATTGTTCCATTATTTTCTCCTATAATTGCTTGTTTAATTCCTAACAAATCTGGCCGCCACTAAAGGCCTCCCACCAGCGATCACGATGTTCGTTGTTCGCCCAAAGAATCACGGCAAATTTGAAAATACAAGAAGGTGGCAAAGAATCGGCCACCCATCCTATGTTGTTCGCGGTCGATCAAGATGTTCATCTCAACAAATTTTTCGACTTTATGATCACCGTGGGTGCCACCGTCTGACTTCGCAAGATGTCATTCCCCATGACTTTTGGGTGGCCGGGCACATAAGTGGTTCTCAACTTTGCTGCAAAGATTCATCACATCTTTCATCATAACCGGGGCGAAATTGGATCCCACTTTTCATCCATGTGTGCTCGCCAAGCCCCGAAGCAACGACTAGCGCATTTTTACCCGAGTTGAATGGCGAATTGGATCGAGCGTACATAGAAAGATTTGACAAATGTCTGCATGACGACCAGACTCTGTTTGAAGAGGATGCCAGGATGCCAAGATCTTGACGTACATGTGGAAGGCCATGCATCGGGATCGGCGAACACGACGCCGATTTCCGTGGAATGAAAGCGACCAAGATCATAGCTATGCAAGATCTGCTCGCTCAATCTCGTCTAGGCCAGGAAGTGGCGACCAAAAGAATAATCCTTGGCAAAAAATTAGCAAACGGGGTATAAGCCCCCAGGTTCTTTTAAACCCTTTGAAGAAGAGAGCGCATACGCCTTGACCTTTTAAAGGTCAACAGAGGCGATATATACAATGATCAAAGACGGGACATGTTAGAGAAACCAGGAGAATCATAAAGGATAAAAATTGTCTTAATGTTCCCTAAGTTCGTTTCATATCACTTAATACATCGGAATCAATACCGATGAATGTCGTGATCTACTCCTGACAACTTTGGAAGTTATATGAAGAAAACCGTCTTACTCAAAGATCTTAAGAAACCGGCGAACAAAGTCACCCAAGATGAAAATTCGGGCGATCAAAGGAGAAAGTGTAAAGGCGGAAGAGGTATCGGATAGCGACTAGGAAGAAGAATTCCCAAAAAAGATGGAATTGCCCAAAGAGGAGCCCCTACCCACGAACAAAGGTCGGGAGGTCAAGAAATCAACATGATCCATCCGGATTACGGACGGTGGGTGGTTGCTATCGTGCATCTACACCATCGAACATGGAAAAGATGATGGAAATGCGCACCACGCAGGGTGTGCACTGCGTGAATGTGGCAAGCACATCGGCTGTATCGCCATCCCACCAAATTGTGTTTTCGGATAGCGACCTCGACGGCATCATCACTCGCCTAACGATTCTTTAACTATTAGTACCGCGACTTTCCGGGTTAAAAGTGCATCGACTTAGTGAACAATTTTGGGGCATATGCGAACGATACATTTTCGTCAACACTCGCATCGACGGAAAAGTGTCGGGGATTTGCCGGGTACATTGAGCCTTGCGGATCACACCATAATGAGTTTCGAGAATCAGAACCCGCCCTATGGTTTTGATCAGCCGGTCGAGTTAAGTCTACTACTAATCCGAAGATTCGATTAACTGTAATGCTAGATTTTGTAATTGTCGATGCTTCGCCTACCTATAACGGGTTTCTAGACGCTGTTTATTCGTGAATTCAAAGTTGCGTGTTTGACCTATTATTATCAGGTCAAATTTCCAACATTAGAAGGGGCCGCAACGTAAAGGGCGGAAAAAGGCTCGAGATTGATTGTTATCATGTAAACGGAAAAAGCAAAACATCGTTGGCATGATGGAACAAGTATGGGAAACCAAGAGTCAAGCCAACATTAACGAATGCACACGCGGCGAACACATCTCCCCGGCGAAAGCACGTAATCGAGGGCGACCATACAAGTTCAGAGCCTACGAAAAGCGCTGTTCGCAACCAAGCGACAGGACATGGAACCTCGCAGATAGGTTTTGATCCTATGGAGGTTGAAGACGAGCACGGGGGGCCGATTGAAGATCCCGATGGAGTGGAAAAAAAGTAGCAACGCTTGGTTGAACAGTTGGAGTCTGTTATGGTTGATCCAGCCAGACCGGATCTAGAAGTCTTCATTGGTTCAGAATTACCGGAACCGTTTTGAACAGAAATGATTGCATATTTACAAGCCAATTTGGATGTGTTTGCATGGTCACACGAGGACATGGTAGGCATTGATCCAAACATGCATGTCATTCTCTCAATCTAGACCCAACACAAATTCCAATAATTCAAAAAAGAAAATTTAGCTTGGGAGAAATCGACTCTGGAAACTTAAATTAAAAAGCTGCTCGACAATAAGTTAATTCGGAAAGTTGAGTATCCTAGGTGGCTCGCCAATCCAGTGCTCGTTCGAAAACCAAACGGTACCTGGAGGTTATGTATAGATTTTATCGATCTGAACAAAGGATGCCCAAAAGATAACTACCCGATGCCACATATCGATTATTTGGTCGATAATACAGCAGGGCATGAACTCATGACGTTAATGGATGCATTTGTTGGGTATCATCAAATACCAATGCATCCCAACGATCAGAAGAATACAGCTTTCTGCAATGACAAGAATATGTATTGCTGGAAGCACATGCCATTCGGGTTAAAGAATGCCGGAGTAACATATCAAAGGTTGGTGAACAAATTGTTAGACAAACACATCGGACGAACAATCGAGGTGTACATTAATGATATTGTGGTTAAAGTGAACACAAAGGGATCACCTCGGCTATTTGGCATCATTTGACATTCTCCGGGCGTACAACATGAAGTTAAACCGAAAAAATGTAGTTTTGGGATACATTCAGGGAAAGTTCTTGGGGCACATGGTCAGTTAGAGAGGATCGAAGCCGTCCCTAAAAATCCAAGCCATGCTTGATATGCAAGCACCTAGAAATGTAAGGAGGTTGAAGCTAACGGGACGTTTTGGCCGTGAGGCCGATTCATATCTCGACAGGGGACAAATGTAAGCCTTTTTGAGAAGCACTCAAGAAGGGAAAGTTTTGTGATGAGAACATTGCCAAAGTGCTTTTGAATCGTTAAAGCACTATCCGCGGCGACATCAAACATTATCCAAACCACAATCCCGAGACAGCAGTTTTTACTTGTACCTTGTCGCTTCGGGAGAACGCATAATCGATGATGTCTTTCGTCCGGGGAACCACGATTTGCCGTTTATTACATAAGCCAAGTACTCGCGAAGCCGAACTTGATATCCTCCATTGGAGAAACTGCGTATGCTCTTTCTTACATGAATCGTCCGTAAACTACAATGCGTCTTCAATTATCTGGGTTGAGGTGCTTACCACTTTCCCATTCGTCCAAGTTCTCCAACGGACGACGGCGGAGTTACTCAAGTGGGCGGTGGAGCTGGAGCCAATTCGGCGATACGTTCGCTTCTGCGAACAACGATCAAGGGCGAGGCAATGGCCCGACTTTATGGTCGAACCAATCTATCCGCAATTGCCCTAAAAAGATTGATCAACCATGACACATGTATATGATGGACGGATCGTCAACGAAGTACAAAATGAAGCAGTGTAGTTCTCATCACCGACCCGACAAACATTTAAAATGGTCATTCTGGTTTGATTTTCCATTTACAAATTAAGCCGAATATCGAAGCTCCGAAGTCGCATATGGCTAAAGCGATGGGAATTCAAAGGTTGATGATCTATAATGACGATCTTAGATAATTGTATACCAAGTCTTGCGAATAGGCCCTGTTAGCAAATGGGTATGATAATAATTAGCAAAAAGATCTGGAGTCGTTTGGAACAAGTATATATTGAACAACTTCCTATAGGGCAACTCATTACGCGCTTTAGCGACGACATGACAGAGATAAAAAGTGCCCGACAAAACGGACGTTGTGGCAGCCACAACGCGTCGCCTTCGCCCAAGAGTTAAGTTATATAGTTGCCCGATAGCAATCGAACAGGAAACATGGATGACACCAATTTTAAACTACTTGCAAAATGGTATCCTTCCTGAAAATAAAGGCCAAATCGCCGTCTCGGACTACAAAATTTGCTTTCGGTACACCATTTTGGATGGGCAGTTATACAAAAGAAGTTTCTCTCTCCCATTATTGAAGTGTATTACTCCTGAGGAGGGTCGCGTGGTCCTGTTTCAGATTCATGCAGGAGTTTGATGAAATCATGCAAGCGGACACGCGGCGAACAAAACAATCAGACAAAGGTACTATTGGCCTACACTCAAGAAAGACTCAATCAATTATGCCCGCGTATGTCATAGTTGCCAAGTGTATGCTCCACTTATTCATAGTCCACCCGAAGAGCTAATATCCATTTACAGCCCGTGGCCGTTTGCCAAATGGGGAATCGACTTGATTGACCCTTTTCCCACTGGCACATCGGGGGTAAAATATGTTGTGGTCGCAGTCGACTATTACACCAAGTGGGTCAATCCGGCCATTTGAAAGCCACCGAGCAAAAGGATGTGGAATTTGATTTGGAAAAAATCATATGTCGATTTGGGCTTCCCCCCTAGTAAATCAGGACAACGGAAAAAGGTTTGTGGGGAGTGAATTAAAAAATTGTGCTTGGGGATTAAAAACATTACTCTACCGATTATCCTCAATCAAACCGGACAAATTGAAGTCGCCAATAAAATCATCAAGCATACCTTGAAGGCTAAATTTGATAATTCTAGGGGATGGGCTGAAGAGCTACCAGAAATCCCATGGGCATGGCGACAACTTTCGTAACGTCAACTGCGAAACCCCGTTTGCTCTGGCGTTTGGTACGAAGCAAATCATACCGCCAGAAGTGAAAATTCAGAGCCACCAGACTATGTTTTTGGCGAACACACCAACGATCAGGTGCTTGCTTTAAGTTTAATGTTGGCGAGCTCGTTTTGAGGCGAGCAACGGGGGTATCAGGTGGTGTGTTCGGCCGAGCTTGGGAAGGACCATTCCGTGCTCCTGAGCGTTTGTTAAATGGGGCGTATGATTTGGAAGACTTGGATGGAATACCGCTTTCCTACTCATGGCGAACATGATCAATAAACAGAGTTCACAACACAAGTTTATCCTCGCTCGCGAGCAAGAATGAACACAGCGACCTGATTTTAATGGGAATAGATGCAGATGTAGGGTTTAGGTTAGGTTTTAAATTGGATTTTGAAATCCTGATTTTAGTATTGTATTAAATGGGTATGTGGAATTGTAAAGTCCAAAGTCCGTCTGGAATAGTCTCAAAACAAATATACCCTAAGACTCTCCAAGATTCAAAAGATTACCATTTGATTAGACAACAAAGAAAATCAGGCACCAGAAAAGTCTGGAATATCAATGTGTAGTAGATGTGTTGGAAACGGAAAAAAGAACTCCAAGATTCAGGATAACATTCAAAAGATTATACTGAGTCTAGTGACAAGAATTAGTAAGAAACCTGTGAAAGAAGTATCTAAAAAGTCCATTAACAAAATCATATTTAGACTGCAAATCTGGCAATCTGTTTAGTCTTTAAACTGATTGCAGAACTAAACCAAGTCATTAATCGACACATACCAACGACCAATGCCTTTCTCACCAAATTGTGATCTTACTCATTAACATTCATGTTTTCTGAACTTATAACCATGAGGGTCTCCACAAAATGTCGTGTCCATAACTAAACTGTATGATTATAGAGACCCTTCATAATAATTAACAAAAAAAAAAATTGCTCTAATTCTTAAAGATGGCAGGCCCTGCTAATGGGTCGTGATCAAGATTTCAAGCACTCAAATCGCTAAACATGATAAACATAAAATAGTATTACAAAACTCTTAGAACAATAGGTGCATAACTAACTGCAACTCAATCTCAAACTTCAAAGTCATCATACATCCCAACAAACTGAAGAAATATACACACCTGCTAGATGTCCCTCTCGACGGGTCCACCAGCTCTGCTGACGTCAGGGTTCCGTGACATCAAAACCATTACCCCTCTTCCGAACAAGCCCTAAATCGAGGACTGGAAGGAAATTGCACAAATTCAGAGATCGAGAACAATAAAGAAGACAAACATGAATTCACAAGAAAGAAAGATGAAGGAGTCCTCCTCAATAGAGTTGGCTACTTAGAAATCGACTAAAATTTGGACGATTTCAAGACACAGAACCGGTAGCTATGACGAATCTGTTGAAAATTCTAATTTACAAGAACTTAATAAGCGTATAAAATTGTCGGATTTAGAATGCATATAAGCCTATTCTTGAACAAGAATAACATACCATAAGTAAACTGAAGAAGATAACCCTAGATGAAGATTCTTGATTCTGTGCCACAAATCTTGAAGAAGAATAACATACATGAGTGCTTCTGATTTACACTGAGAAAATCTTCCCGTTGTAGATTTCGTGGTCGAAAGGCGGTATCGCGAAATTTTCCCGTTGCAACTTTTCGAAGGTAAGGCTGGCGGGGTTCTGTATGTCGACCGGATTTGATTATGAGGTTAAGGCCCATTATATTATGGGCCCATAAGTAAAACCCCATTAATTAGGGGTTTGAATGCGCACGAATTAATTTAACAACTCTGATTCAGAGGTTAAGGCCCATGCGCATCACCACATAGATACTAGTCTCCCTCCGTTGTGTTATTATTTATCAAATCAATCAATCATGCTTATTGATTTATTATTATTGTGATTCTATTCTTTTTTATTTTTTTATAATTTATGCACTTAAAAGTAATAAAATGATACTCCTTCCGTCCCATTCTTTAAACCAATTTATTTGTTCATAAGGATTTATGAAAATAGTGATAAAGTGATAAAAAAGTTGGGGGTAGAAAAAGGTTGTTTATTAATTATTAGTATTTTATGTGATAAAAGTGATAAAGTGTATTTTTATTTTTAAGAAATATGGCTTAAAAGATTGAGACAAAAAAAATGACAAAATTAGCTTAAGAAACGGGACCGGAGGAGTATTGCTTAGTCAAGACATAAATTAATCTGACTAATAATTTGAAGTTCAATTACCTCTTTCCATTAAAGTCTGTATTCAGTAAATACCTCTTGAACCTTTATGGAATATTATAATTTTTATTAATTTTAATCTCGTTTTTTAAATTTTAGTATTTTTAGTAAATTTAGTGCATAATTAAAAATTACAAAAGTAATTATATAATTGTGAGACAATCTCATATATATACTACCTTGAAAAAATTAAATGGAACATATATATAAATGAGAATGTCTGCGTGTGAAATATTCCTTCTCGAAATTATTTGGAAGCGGCCCGAACTGTCGAGTGGGGTTGGGTCGGGGATGAGGATATGAGGCGGGTTGGGTCGAGGTTGTGGGTTGTATATATATATATATATTATATATATATATATATATATATATATATATATATATGTGTGTGTGTGTGTGCATATCATTATTGAATATGTGTTATAGTCTAGTGGTTTAGGTCTATTATTAATGTATTTGGTCGCATGTTCAATCCTTATTGAGCACATAATTTTTAAAAATAATTTTTTTGTCAAGTTTTTATGTGTTCTGCATCTATGTATAAATATTACTATATTGTTATATTGAAAAAACTTCATATCTTCGAATACGTATTAAAACATATCGTAACACATAAATATTCTTAAGGTAACATAGTTCACAAGGTAACACATTGTTGTTCATATGGTAACATGAATATTCACATAGTATTTGACGATATGTGAATAGTGTTACATAGTACTAAAAAACACATGTTACTACATGAACAAAAAGTGTTACCCTATAAAAAAAACGTGTTACCACATGAACAAAAACCAAGTACAAGTGCGAAAAAAATCCCGATCCAAAATTACAGTTTACATAACAACTTGATGTGTTACTACGTGAACAAAAGAGTGTTACCTATGGGGAAAAGAGTGTTACTACAGAACAAAAACGATATAAAACTTCGAAAAAAAATCATAAGTCTAAAATTCTGATTTCTGAGAACAGCGTGAAAAAGAGTGTAGAAGGATATGAATTCGGCACACTTTGTGTTGAGGTGTAATCAAACACCATACATATTCTATCTTCTTCGCAAAATCCACACCAAAATTCAAATTGAACAACTCAATTTCATCCAATGGGGAGAGAATCGAAGAAAATTAAATTGGACAAGAAATTAAGGCACGCGAGCGAGGAAGAAGAATCCGTGAAATCCAGCGATGTCGAAGAAGAAAAGAAAGAAAAAGAAATTTGACAACACCGTCTTTCTGCTAAGCGCGAAGATGAAGAAAGTTCAATCTGCCCTAACTTGGATCCTCTTGACGAAAAAAAAAAAAAAAAGGTCAATTAAGCATAACACTAATATGCAATATTGCATACAAGTTTTGTCTATATAAATAGAGATACAAAAATTAATAAAAAAAAAAAAAAGTGTGTCTCGTATGTGCATTCAGGTGCAATTATGCACTCGCGGGTCGATTTTTGAAATATGCAATTTATTATCTTAAAAAGATGTGACTTATTTACATTGAACCATGCAACTATTTTTTTCATATTAATAACACGGTTCATGTAAATAAGTTGTACTTTTCAATATAACAAATTGTATATATTTTTAAATGTATTATGAGTGCAGTGCTTTGGGATGCACACAAGAACGGGGGCAAAAATAACCATCAATTGGTAAGGAGTTGGTATCTTTGTGAAACTTGTCCTTTGTGAAATTGATTTTATTTTTTTTAGGCATCTTTTCTTTAGTAATATAAGTCACACCAATGACGGACCTACATTGGAGCAGAAGTCCTTTGGGCCCCTGACCCCCTTGAATTTCTTATATATATATACTTATAATTAAAAGACACACTGTATGAGACGATCTCATAGTAAGGCGAAGCATAAATTGTGTATTAACGCTCTAATATTTTGGAAGAATAGTATTATTTGTGTTATAGATTATACCATATATCATGTATAAAACTATCTCATACTTAATGTACATCTCCTCTTTAAACAAAGTATTATGTGCATAATGTGTTCATTGTACCACTATTACTATTCTTTGTAAAAATCAACACTTTATAAATAAAATGTTGATTTTTAGGTGAGAAAAGAGTAACAAAATAGAGAAAGAATATGTATAATTCACATTTTTCAATATACATATAAATGTATTCGACTACGGTAATATAAAGATGTTTAGTCCAAATAATTTTAAAAAATATAAAAAATTTTTAAAAGTGCATTTAACTACACTATGTTATAAATTGGGCCCCCCCTAGTAAAATTCTCGGGTCCGTCTCTCATTACCACACCTTTTAGTGATATAAGACACATCATTCAATTATCATTTATGATACCCTACTATAATATAAGTCACCCCTTCACTTTTATGAGTAATATCATTTATAGTAAAAAGTCACACCCTTTATAGTAAAAAAAGTCACACTCTTTAATAATATAAGTCACGCTCATGTTAGTTTCACCGTGAAACTTGTTGACCCTATACTTTGCCATTGGTAGGTGGACAAAATAATTTAGGGAGAAAGCTCTGGGTATATTTTACAAGTTATGAGAAAACTCTAAGGTACAAAAAAAACTTTTAAAGTGACTCTTAGGTACAAAAAAATTATCAAAAATCTAAGTTGCCCTTACCAGTTTTACGCGCCGACACGTTTTGCCACCATTTCATTTTGACTTTTTATATTTTAAAGTCCAAATTTTTAATATCTTGAATTAATTAACTTATTTATTAATACAATTTTTTATGGTGCATTTTTATGTCAATTTTAGGGTGTATTTTTTTTTAAAATTGTATTTTTGAGCGATTTACAGATATCGTTTTGAATTTACGTACTTTTATGCCAATTTTAGGGTGCATTTTTTTAAAAAAAATTGTATTTATGCACTTCTGGGCAAATTTTAAAGTGCATAATAAATAATTTATGCACTTTTGAGCCAATTTTGGAGTGCATATTTTTATATTATTGTATACGGGCGATTTTTGGAGTGCATTTTTTTCTCACACTCTAGATATTACAAAAATAAAACATACAATAAAAAATTACAGAAAACTATAAAATATTTACTTTTTTTCTATAAACAAATGTACTTTTCCTATAACATACAATTAAAAACACATAATGTCCTAAAATTTGCAAAAATAAGCAAAAAGTAATCTGCATAAATTAAACAGGTTTGCCAAAAAATAATGCAAAAAATAAACAAAAATAAGCAAAAAATACACAAAATCAACACAAATTAAACAGATCGCAAATACACAAAATCAACACACGATACGCATAAATCCTAATAAAATAACACCTAATGCGCAAAAAATTACACAAAATTTATAGAAACCCTAATTACAAATTACACAAATCTCCAAAATAAAACATAAAATTACAAAATATTAAACGAAACCCTATTACGCATGAAACTAATGCAAATCGCCCACACCGTCGTCGTCTCGCAACCCACCACATACACAAAGATATATCACTCAAATTCTCAGATCTAAACAAATATAAAAAATTAAAAAGCCCCTTACCTTCACCGCCACAGACCATCCCACCAACATTCAAAATCGAACCCAGTCGGGGGCGGCACAACCCGCCTCTGCAGCCCTCACACACAAACCGCCATGCTGCCCTCACCGCGACCCTCACCGCCTGCAACCCCGAGAACGGATCGTGACAACGGAACCGTAACCGGATCCGACGGCCTCACAACAACACCGTTGTGGCTCTCACACCGGTCGCGACCTCACACCAACCTCGCGGTCTCGGACGCACAAGATTCAATTTGGTTCGATTTCTAAAATTGAGCGGTGTGGAATAGAGAGAGGGGGTGGGGAGCGAGAGGGACAGATGCGTAGAGAGAGGATGGGAGCCAGAGGGGCGCACGCACGAAGTGGGGGCAAGAAGAGGGTCGACGCAGGTTTTTTCTCGAGAAAGTGAGAGAGGGAAATCGGGTTTAGAGAGGGAGATATGGTGACAAATTTTTTAATTACAAAAATGTAATAAAATTGACTCTAGGGTAAAAGTGTCTCATTTCGCCTTTAGGTCACTACTCAAATTTTTTATACCCAAGAGTCACTTACTATTTTTTGTACCTTAGAGGATTTTCTCAATAATTTAAATCTAAATTCCTAACACAATCTGTCTCACACTACAAGATCAAAAGATCTTACACTAAAATAAATATTTGATAATGGTCAATTTCTAATATATTATAATAAAGTGAATTTGTGGTTATAATATTACTCTTGAGAGCATATACTAGGATATACTAAGAAACCCAACCGCTTAAGTAATCTTATCATAGTTAACTACTACATTAGAGAGGTTTAGTTAGCTTAGGAATCATTGAATTAGAATCCTATTTTCCTAGTAATGAAAAGGGCCAATGAAACTTTGGCATCACCGCTAAAACATGGGAGTAAAAGTCCAAATTCTTGACCTGCTCCTTTTTTTTTTTTCCTTTCATTTTTTCATTGTTTGGCCAACTTTCCCAACCTATTACATAATCTTCTCCACTAGAACCTTGTGTTAATCACTTTTTGAATCTTGTGAAAAAAAATCTGGACACAAATTCAAATTAACCTTTTACAGATGCTCCTTTTCTTTTTCTTGACCCAACAATTTTTCACATTTGTACCCTTCAACACACACATACATAGAACTTTGAACATGAAGTAGGAATTCTTGGATTTTTTTTTCTTGTAGTTGGTTTTTAGAAATGGAGATTCAACCTGAGAAAGTTTATGTAGCCATTGGGACAGAATGGTGTGATGGCTTTTCCACCTTGCAAAATGGACACTAAGAAAATGGTCTGATCATGTAATCAAAATAGTAATTCTTTATGCACCAAACACCATCTGCAAAGACTATGTTTATACACCACGTAAGCTTGTTGATAAATTCATTTATATATGTTCATATTTTCTTGATCATATGATAATATTTCTTCTTTTGTCATGAATTTAGTTGGCAAACTTCGTACCACCTCTGTTTGTGAAGAGAAGGTCAAAGTTCTTGAGAAGACAGAGGAAGCCAACACAGACAAGATCATGTCTAAGTACATAGCCTTTGTGGAAAGGTCAGAATTAACTCATCTATGTTATTGTAGAATCTATTGCAGTAAATATTTGGATAATAAATACTGAAGTGGGTTGTGATTATTTCTTCATAGGTTGAAGCAGAAGTGATCAAACTCGAGAGAAGCGATCAGCCTCTACACGAGCAAATCGTGGAAGCAATATCAAACCTTAGGATAACCAAATTAGTCATGTCGTTTGCATTCATCAAGTCCTCGTCATGGTAAGCAGTTTCGACGTTCTCTCATTTTCTTTTCTATGGATCCTGAGTTCATCTGGTTTGTTAATAGGAAATCGAAAACTACAATTAGTGGATCATTTTATGTTCTTCGTCATAAGCCTGATTTCTGCCAAGTTTTTGTGATTTGTGGAGGAAGACTAGTTTTGTTACGAGGAGAAGACGACGAAGAGTCCAGGCTTGTTAGGGCTTAAAAGTCAAAATTATAGCATCAAGAACTGGTTAGGAAGGATGTTTGCTGAGAGTGCAGCAGATAAATCCCCAGATTCATCTTCTTCATCAAGAAACAATGGTTCACCTAATCAGTGGGAGAAATGCAGAAAAGAGATTGAACACTATGTACATGAATTGTTGTCTAATCATGAAGATGAAGGGATATTCATGGAGGAAATCAATCTTGATGGGAAATTCTACGGAGCTACGCGTAATACTGGAAACTATGGTGAGACTTTTAAGATTGTGAGATCAAACATATTTGTAAGCTAAATTTGTTCTGCTTTCTGATAATTTATTGATTCTAACTTTCTAATGATTAAAGAGAGGTGAAATATGTAGATTAGAGTAAAAGTTGCTAATATATAGAGATGAAAACATTCCATCTTAAACCAAATGATACTCAGGATGCAGGAGAAAGAATTCAGTTTCTTAAATGCAGAATACAAGAAGCTCAAGATGCAATAAAATTGAACAGAAAGGAAGTAAAACACCGGTAAAGAAAAGGCGTAAAAAAAAGGCTGAATGGGCAATTACCATTTGCAAAACAAGGGGTAATTTGTGCTTCCATCTCCAGGCTGCAACATGATTTGCTACTCCATCATTCAGCCGTAAAAAGAGTTGCTGTTTTTTTTTTACCGCAGGCTGAGGAGCTCGAGACCTGTCTGGACCAAGAAATCGTAAAAATGTCAATCTAAACAAAAAGAGTTAGAAAGCAGAAAGGAAGAGATAATTTCACTACAGAGTGAACTCGAGGAGAAAAAAGTAAACTAAACTCGGTTTTTTGAACTACGGGCAGAACTCTCTAACAAACTTCACTTGTCCTCCTCCGTTAAAGCGCATGCCGAGTCTCAGCTAGAAGGCAGTGAAAACAAAAGCCGGTATGGTTCAGGAAATCGAGAATTGAGAAAGCATAGGGATGTTATACAGCGTAGAATCAAGTTCTGTAGAGAAAAAGATGTAATATCAAAAGTATCAAAGACGAATGGCTTCGGTTTTGAGGTTAGAGAATTCTCTGCTGCAGAAATCGGAGCAGCCACTGAAGACTTTTCTGAACGTTTGAGGCTGAAATCTGGTTGTCAATGGAAGAATGTGTACAGGGGGCGTATCAATCACCTAACTGTTGCAATCAAAATGCATAAATTATCAAATGAACAATCCCAGAAAGATTTTGACTTTCACAAATAAGGTAATGTGTAAATGAGTAGAGTTTTCGACTCAATCTTGAGACGGAAAATCTATCTCCCTGGTGATATTACATTTGTCTTAGGATCTAGGGTAGAACACTCTTTGAATATATTTGTATATTTACGATTTGTGTTCTATGGTGCAGGGAATGCTTTGAGTATATGACTCTTGGCTCAGAGCATCTTTTTCCACATTCTCCACGCTTAATTTGATGGAAGATTCAGATGATTTATAGTGTGGATTTGAATGTTACCGGATTGGAGAGAATCACATTCAAATCCATACTATTCTCAGAAGTTGACTTTTTTTTGGTTTGTCTTCTCATTGGTCCACGTCAATTTGAATCGCGGTTATATTCTTCGGGATCTTCGAAGTCTTGGTTCTCACGAGTCTTGAGGTTCTTCTCGAGTCTTGATTCTTCGATCTCGGGATACTTTTACTCGAGGATTCTTGATTAAAGAACTTCTCTTCAGCGGACCTTGTCCGATCGGAGTATACCGACATTCAGGCTAAGCGAGTTGACTCTTGACTTCCGGATCATCGACCCTCGTGTCACTAAAGACTTTCAAAGCATATCGATCATCGATGGCGCTCGATTCTCGAGGAACATGACTTATGATGACTTGTCTTGGTGACTTCTCTTCCGATTTCTTCTGCTTTGATCGGATCGCATAAAGATCGCGTCCGTTAAGATATTAGTTTATCTGCGATCGATTATTACATCAAGGTTAAGATATCCATTAGATTTGCATCAGTTATCTTATCCGGATCTCGATCATTCCTCATCTCGGTCAGGTCTCATATGTCCTCTTCGGTCGCCAACCTCCTCTTCGATCGGCCAACCTCTTTCCTCGTCCCCGGTCATCGATCGGTCTTCCGATCGCGCCATCGATCATCGATCTCCCCGATCCCGTGTCCATCGTTCGAGATAACTTATGATTCTTCTCGATCACCGCTAGCTTTTTCTTTTCTTCGATTTTGGTTTCATTTCATGATTAACTCCGGAACGATCTTCTTTCATCGATCTCGATCGGTCCTCGTCTCGACCTCGTCGATCTCGATCATCTACTTGATTTCTTGAGTTCCCACTCAACTTGTTCTCTTTCCCCCCTCGATTTGTTATCGTAAGTTAGCTTGAATAACACAAGTTGATAATGTTTTGAAACATAATTCATAAAACTAAAATATCCCAACAATTCCCCATTTTGATAATGATGCCAAAACATTAAAAAATATGCATTTTTTAAAAGCGGTTTTTGTTTAAAAATCGATTCGGTGATCACATTAAAAGTGATCTTTTGAACTCTACTGCTCGATACCACTTATTGGTCGGTGAAAAACCCATGTAATGAAAAAAAATCATGTAATGCATATAAAAACGGTGAAAGGAATGGTGATTCAAAATTTTTGCGTTTTAAACTCATGTGTTTGTGTTTGCTTATAATCAAATGCATATGACAAGTAAGAACATAAGCAATAAAAGAACACAACAAAAGTATAAGTGGTTCGGAGGATTCAAAACCTACATCCACATCTCCTCCTGTTCTGGAAATTCCTTCAAACGGGACTTATCACCCTCCACGGGATTGCCTCTTGATGTTTACCGAAGTTCTCCTCAAATGGACTTATCACCCTCCGGGCTCGCCTCGGGACTTATCGCCCCTCGGATCGGGATTGCCTCCGGATGTTTACCGAGTTCACACTCCAGCGAGACTTATCACCCTCTCGGGATTGCCTAACAACTACCTCGGCTTCACCTTCAGTTATCTCTTACGAGAATGGGTTTTTGGATTTGGGTGTTGTCTCCAACTATGGTGAGATTTTCTCTTACATTTGTTTAGCCTCAATGCTAAGGATGGAAAAATCTCTCTAGGCCAGGATATTACATTTTGTGTAGATTTAGGGTAGAACACTCTTTTGAATATATTTGTATATCTCTGGACTTGTGTTCTATGGTGGGAATGCTTGAGTATATGACTCTTGGCTCTGAAGCATCTTTTTCCACATTCTCACGCTTAATTTGATGGAAGATCTTGTATTTATAATTGTGGACGGAATGTTACCGTTGGAGAGAATCACATTCAACCATATTATACGTAGTTCTGCGGCTTTTTAAGTGATTATCTTACTCATTGTCCACGTCGTATTTGAATCTGCCATATTATTCTTGAGGATCTTAGTCTTCGGGTTCTCTCGAGTCTTGAGGTTCTTCGAGTCTTGAGATTCTACGTGTCTCGGGATACTTTTACTCGTGATTCTTGATTGAGACTTCTCTTGATTCGTATACGATCGGGTATCTTGACACCCAAAGCTTGCGGGTTTAAACTCTTCGACCGGATATCGACCATTACTCAGTCTGCACTTATTTCGACTATCGATCATCGATGGCTCGATTCTCGAGGAACATGACTTCGGATGATTTGTCTTGGTGACATCTCTTACGATTTCTTCGACTTCGATCGGTCGGCCGGACTGATGAATCGGCAGTCTCTTCTCAGTCATTATATCGGTTTATACCGCATCAGTTAGTACATCAGATTTTCTCGGGTTAGTTGCATCAGGTTATCTTATCGATCTCGATCACGTCAGTCTCGGTCAGTCTCATCTCTTCTCTTCGATCGGCAACCTCGTCTTCACGATCTGATCATCGATAGTCTTCGAGTCATCGATATTCGATCGAGGTCCATCGATCGAATGCTTGATTCTTCGGTCGCTTAGCTTTTTCTTTTCCGATTTTGTCAGCTCATCGATTAACTCACGGAACTCATCTTACTATTCGATCTCGTCGGTCTAAATCTCTTGACCTCCCCGATCTCGATCATCATCTGATTTCGTGAGTTCCCCCCTCAACTTGTTATCCGTAAGTTAAGCTGAATAACACAAGTTGATAATGTTTAAGATAATTCATCAAAACTAAAATATCAACATTGTCTAGTAAAAGAATTCTAACAGACTTCATAATTGCAGGTGAAACTTCTTAGTCGACAAAACTCTAAACATGCTAGGGCTATGATTGGACCTGCGCACAGCTCAAGCGCATCGTGTAATGAGTATATGCACAATGGCAGCCTACACAATGCATTATTCTCAAACCGTAAGAAGTCGAGAAGACAGAACCAGACTCCTAAGTTGGCATGATCGCATCGTGTGCAGCTGAAATACTGCTCAGCTATAGGCTTCCTACACAAAGCCAAGCCTAACCTATCATCCATGGTAACCTGAAACCCTCAAGATTCTCCTTGATAGGAATAATGTTGCCAAAATCTACGGGTTGAAGGGTCCTTGGTCGTGTGATAAAACTTGATATCTCATTAGATGTTAGGGCTTTTGGGAACTTGGTGTTGCAACTGGAGAAGTAGAACCCGAATATAACAATGGAGACTAGAGTTTAGATAGTTCAGCTGGGGAAATGGCCAGTGGATTTGGCTATGGAGCTTTTGGGATCATGCGATTAGGTGTTTGTCTGAAAATCAGGCGTAGCTGAGGAATCGATTACAGCAATGCCAGTAAGAGAAATCAATGATGTAAAAAGAAGGGCTGATCAGCTGGTTGCTAATGGTGAATTGCCTATTCCTATTGAAGAAGATGTATGTGCAGAGGAATTCAGCAATATACCTAGTGCTTTCCTTTGCCCATCTTTCAGGGCAAATATATCAACACTTAAACTACATGCAATTTTCAAGAAACCATATACGTTACAGTTTTCTCAATTGCTGCTGCTTTTTTCATATACAGGATGTAATGCACAACCCACACATTGCAGCGGATGGATTTTAAATGCGAGTTGGAAGCCATAGGCGAAAGTGGCTCAAAACTGGACAAGGTACATCACCAATGACTAACAAGGCTAAAGCATAAGATACTAATCTCAAATCACACTCTACGATCCTTGGTGAGGACTGGAAAAACAAAAGATCAGCTATACTTTCTTGAGGTTGATGATGGGTTTTCGTTGGAGCCGAATTGGAAGCCGTGATTGGGTTGAAGTTATTAGTTCTTGCTGCACACCATTGCTTCAGATTGGAGTTTCATGCAGATTGAGTACAGAATGTAATTGATGCATACAATATCTAGTTCATTGTTTAGAACAAGATGAAAAGATTAGCACCCTAGTGATTTTTTTTTAAACAAAAGAATTAGAAACTATCTCCAAAATTGAAATGAAATCAAGTGTTTGAACTTGATTATTTATGGAATGTCACATTAATCATCAAATATATTAGAGTTTATAATTTCATATCCTGATCGGCTGATCACATTCATAAACATTAGCATTGTATTGAATAGGAAACCACATATAAATTAAATATATATGAGATTGTTTCTTCTTGCTCCAATTGTAACTAAAAATATTAATAAGAATTTTTAAATAAGTTTTTTGAGTTTGGTATCTGGATAATAATGTTTCTGAACCTGTTAAATTATTTAATCCAGTAATCCTTAGTTCGAAAACCATTCATTCATTTTAAGAATATTATTTGCAATAATACTGAGAAATGCCAACAAGTGTTTGTGTGCGTTTTCATTTTCTTTTCCTAGTATTAATGGATTATGATTCTCCTTGGATTGGGCTTATTGACCCTAAATAAATAACGATTTTTTACAAAAAGACAGATATGAGTATTTATTATTTTCATTAAAAAATTGATTTATTAGTATTATTGTTTCACTAAAAAAAATATTCCATTAATTGTTTTTATTGCAAAGTGATAGTTGTGCACCAAAAGTCCATATTTCTAATAAAAAAATAATGTAAACGCGTTTTATAGAGATGATGTTTTAATTCGCTTAAAATATGACCACGATTTTTAAATTATTTTTAAAAGATCATATTCATCCATGAGACCCAACTTCACGAACCTTCCCATCATTTTAAAGCAATTCATAAGGGAACAAGAATGAATAATATACTACTATCTTCTCTCTCTCTAACACTATTATATTGTAAATAGTTTATTTAAATGCCAGTTTCAGGCTGGAAAATGCACGAGACCCATATTTTCCAACAACTCATCCAACTTATTTCACAATCTTAATCAGAACTCCATTACTCAATAACATTTCTCTCAAAACACTCACAATAGGCTTAGATTCAGCCTTTCCTCATTTCAATTCATATAAGAAAAATAGGTGGAAAAAAAAACTCAAGATAACACCAAATATATCACAAGCATAATTACATACAAACTCGCTGCACAATTATCCTTCATCAAGAAAATAACAATGAACTGCAAAATTGAGCATTTGAGTAACTGTAATGGTAACACAACCTCTATAAACTTACTCACATAGAGTATTCTGTTCATCTAATGATATATATGGAACCAAAGACTTATGTATGGACCTACTGATTGTTCCATATAGGAAGCAGATAAACAAGCAACATCATTGTATACAGGAATGTGAGGAGATCACCCTTTAAATAGAAGAAAGCGAACATCATGCTGGACAGCAATAACCCGATCAAATTTGGTACCATATGCGCATAAGGCTATAAATAGTTACAGTTTTCTAAATTTGTGCCAAAAGTAGAGAAGACATCAACATGAGATAAAACAGAAGGAACCAAGCATACGAGGGATCATAAATATCATGTAAGCTAGCGTATCAACTGTGGAATCTGATTATTCAAATATAGACAGGTCACTTTCGGTTTCACGGCCATGCGAGTAGCTGCTAACAAAACTGTCTATTGCACTCAATGTTGGATATCAATAATCCCATTCAGAATTTCATCAACAACAATGAAGTTGCTTGAATATAAATAATATGAATGCTTATACCAGTGTCATGTCCCCAAATTATCACATAACCAAGAACCTCCTATTACCAGGTTTTTACTAAATAATCAAGAGTTTGCTATGGTTTTCAATACGAGCTTCGAAGTTCCCTACATTATAATTCCAAGATTCTACTTTTTTCAAAAGATTAAACAAGACTAAAGCCATCTATAATGCAAATAAATCTAATAAGTGATGCTACACTTTTTATCTTTTCATTCATAGTAACTTTAAAAAATACAACATTCCTGCAAGAAATGCTCCAAAGATTAAACCCAAGATCCAGTGAATTAATTCCATACCTAATCTCAAATCTTATCAACACAATCAATGAATTCAAATGGATTCACAGCGTTTATACACAATCAACACCATAAGCAAAATATAAACAATCATTCCAACATATTCAGCGTATGTATACCACACATGCTACAATTAAAACACACTAAGCAAAATATACCTACTATGTATCAAAAAAATCAAAAAAAAACAGAGAAATTAGAAAAAAAAAGGCGAAAGGCGTAGTTATTTACTTATTTCGAGGGCACCAAACGCGAAGAAAGGAAGCGTAGAGGCGCAAGAGCCGTTCCTGCTGTTCAGCGTATCGGCGGCGTAGGTAAGCCTCGAGGATTTCCATAACGCGCACGAACTTCTTCATCTCATCGAGGCGGCGGCTCAAGCTCGGCTTCCCTCGCCCTGGCTCGCTCGAATCGCGCTCCGTCTCCGCCAGCCGATCCCTCAGATTCTCCACAGCCGGGGGGGTTTCGACGACGTCGTCTCTCGTCAAAATCGCTCCCTGCCGTAGCACATTGGGGTTCTGTTCTGTTACTGTGCTTGAATCAGGTTATTACCTTCATTTTGTCTCACTCGCCGACTGTGGGGGGCGTGAAAGGAACCAGCCCATTTAGACTACCTACATCCACAACAATCTCTCAATCCAACTAAAATAAAATATTAATATCTCTTTCTTCCACATAAAACCTACCAATCAATCAATTTTATTTTTATATACACATCAACAACAACTAACTCAACCCTAAAATAAAATAATTTATTAATTACATACAATAATTAATATATATTATATTTAAAAATGTGTAAAAATATATAAAATTGAATAATTTTGAGAGTTTGAATAATTTTGAGAATTTGAAAAATAATCATTTGGATCCATGGTAGAAATTAAAGATAAATAATAAAAATAGAGGATATCAAATTATGTTTTAAAAATATATTGATATTAGTATCTATTTTAGAAAATTAAAAATACAAATTTTTAATATATATTTTTTATTTTTTTAAATACATATTATCATATTTTACATTATTCATATAAAATCTAATTAATCAATCATATAGTGTAAAAAATGGATGTTAGACAACCATGGTGGGCAGTTAGGTTGACTGTCACAACAAAATTCAAAGGTTTGCAATCTCTTTTTTTTTCCTTTTTTTTTTGGTCCTTTTACCTCTCCACCGGTTTAAAAAAAAGTGCCGATGTGGGTAGTCTTATGTCTTGCGGGCTCATTTACATAACTACCCTTTTGGTTATGTTTATTTTTTTTTTTTGAGGCAAAATTTTGTATAAACTTTGGTTCTCCCATGAATTTTATTTTTAATTTATGATTTTTTTTATGGGACGAAGTTAGATGTTAGATGTTATTAGATTATCTGGCAAACCCATACGAAATCTTTCAACAAAATTGATTCAGCATAACTCTATAACTCCCAAATTCCCGACGGAATCGAACAGGGTCTCCCCCTTAAATGAAAAATTGGCGGATAATAAAATTTACTGGTTTAATTCATGGCATTTATTTCTCAAAAGGGGTATATCTGGTCAAATTTTTAATTTAAACGTATTGAAAATGAGTAAAATAGATCGAAATAATCTAAATTCAGCAAGATAAAACGAGTTTATGGGAGGCAACTTTTTTAGACTATGTTTGTTTTGCAATTTATCCAATGAATTTAGAATTTTATGATTCATTGTCAAATAAATCGACTTATTACTTACTCTTCTCAACACTTCTCAAAACAACTTCACATCTAAAGCCTCCAAAAAAGAACCTATAAATCTCATGTTTTTATCTCCTCAATATAAACACATCATTCATTATAGAAATCGAAATAGTACGATTATTCTAGTTAGTAATCTTGCATATTATGCAGAATTTTTAAAAAAATTAATTAATTTTAAATCAATTATCTTATATTTAGTTAAATTAAAATATGCATAATAATTCCTCAATTAAAATTTTGATTATCTTAAAATAAATATTAAATTTGAAAATTTTAATAAAAAATGCAAAAATATAAAAGAACGACGAAGAAAAAAACTATAGTGGTTTTTTGGGAGCTTAAATAACATTAGATCTAAAAAATGTTTGAAAATTAGAAAATAATGAGAAAATTAAAAATTAAGAATTGGTTAAGATGTTCATTGAATTAGAAATATAAAATACTCTCTCTAGTCCAAGACAATTTCCTTTTTTGGTCCTTTGAAATAATGTGCACATTTCTAAAAATGACCAAACACTTAAAAACTACACACTCGTTAAATATCATTATAATTTATTTAAAATATGTTAATAAAACAAGTTTTTCTTAGTTTACGTCTTGCCCAGGATAAAGGTGAACATTATCGGGGCGGAGGAGTATAAAACAAGGTGAAATTTAAAAAAAAATGAAATTATAAAAATTGAGGGAGGTCATGTATGAGAGAAAAAATTCAAAAAAATTGATATAAGGGAATTTGTGTGATTCTTTACTAATGAGTTAATTATAAATTAAATAGAGCTTCAATTTCACTAAGTGGGTCATGAAAATTTCTCATCAAAACTCCTCTATATTTGAAAAAGTGTTCATTTTTTTTTTTATTTAAAATTAATTTTTAGATGTCATATTATATAATAATAATAATAATAATAATTTAAAAAATAAAGACAATTTTAAGACTTGAACAAGTACATTGCTGTTTTCTAAAAAAAAAAAAAAATATATTGCTGTTGAATCCGAATTCACAGGTACATTGGATTACAGACAATTTTAGAAGGAAACAACCCTGCTTCATGCAACCAGAAGAGAAACGAAAGCAAACAAACTTTTCATCCTTTTTTTTCCATTTATACACGCAAGAATTCAACAAACAAATAACACACTTAAAAAAGAATGAACAAAATGTTAAGAAGAAGAATTACGACTCGAGAGACGAATACCAGTTCTAAGAATCTGGTACCTCTTATTCGGATGCATAATGGAGAATATAGAATTCTTCTGTTTCTTGGTTTAGTCCTGAATATAAACGAGGAGCGGGACCCGATTCCTGTTTCGCCTACCCTGGCTGATGTAAGCCCGAACTCCTCATTCAACCTCGTTAACGTCTTTTTCAATCTGAAGCTGAAGTATGCTCACATGATCCAAAAGCTGTTTGCAGTTCTTCTCTCACCCTTATTGTTTTCTTGCTTCATATTCAGAATTTCTCCTTGTAGCTTTGCAGCTTGATGGCTGCTGAATTTGATCTCATCTTCCTCGGCCCCTTCTCTTAGAGCTAAAGTTATCTCCTCCCTGAATCGTACAAAGAGGCGTGAATCGACTCTTGAGTTCGTCCTTCAATGGCACACTCTGTGCTAACCACAATCCAACTCTCTCTGTATCTCTCTCAAGTGTTTGTATATGGGGGAAGAACCTCCGATTTCATGTCAGTGTCGGGTTTCGTCTTTCTTTAATTTTCGATATCTCGTCCTCTAGATCCTTCACTTCAGTTTTGAACTTCTGGACCTGATGATAAGCTGTGCTGAACCTTAACCAGAAATCCAAGTTTTTCGTCTAGAATAGCGTCTATGTGAAAGCAAGCTTCTCTTGACTCTTGATACAGACGGAGTTCGTTCGATGAATAACTTGCTTTTCGGTATCTTCATTTGTGAAGGAGGCATCTCCTCATTCGCATCAAAACCAGCAAACTTGATAGAGTTGTTTCTTCTTTTCGTCCTTTTCCTCGTTCTCCCTGCCGTCCCTCCGTTTGTTTATTTTTCTGAAGATGTTTAATCTTCGTTGTCCCGTTTCTGGATGCTTTTCTTTAGCTCCCTCATTTGCAATGTTATGTCGTAATTGGCTGTCCCTATCTTTCTTCTCTTTTTCAGCCAGCCTCTTCTTCACATCTTTATAATTCCTCAGAATTGTTGTGTATTCCTTGAGAAGAATCTTTCCATCTTCCATTCCATTCAACAGCACCTGCTGCCAGTTTAGCTCTTCGTATTTTACGGGATGATCATTAGGAGCGGTTCGTTCAGTTTTTTATTAAAAATGAACCCGTTTTCCTAATTGCTTTCATAATTTGTTCTTCTTATCATCATCCTCCGAAATCTGGACATCAACATTCTCTCTCACATCCTTAATCTCCTCCACTTCTGCAATTTTTTTGCCTCCATGATCAAGGTTCGTGGGGACCCTACCACTTGATCTGATTCTTGATTGAGATTTGTATGGGCCTTGTGCTCGGGCTCTGATTCTTGATTGGGATTTGTATGGGCCTCGGGCTCAGATCTTCTATCCATTTTACGCTACTTAATTTCTCCGAAGATGGCCAAAAGATTTGTGCGAGCTTGAGCAAAGTTTTGTCTGAAGATGGCTATTTGCTTTCCACATTCTTGTTTCAAATCTTGAACCTTGTTCAGTTTACCTTCAACTTCTTTCACCCTCGTGTTTAAACTCTGCGTCTCGTCTCTAGGCTCGCTCTCGATTCTCTTCCTCAATCCCGAATCTGATCATTCAAATCATCAGTCTCCGATCTCAACGTGTTAACAAGAACCGCCTGAAGCGATACTGCAGTTTCTAAAAGTGATCACTTTATTAACCAACTGATCGATCTTCTCCGCCAATTGGGACACCGTTAAACAAAGACCAACGAGCCCACATCAGCTTTCTTCACTTTTATCGTCGATCTCCTTAGTCTCATTTATTAAATCATCATCATTACTCAAGTTTTGTGATTCATCATTTTTCTTGCCTTCATCATCATTATGTTCTATAACATACTTTTTGTCTAGGGACTGCAATCTCTCATAGGCTGATTCGATTCTCTTGTATTCCTTTTTTTGCATCATGGCTAGATTTTCTTGTTTCTCCTCCAAAAAGCTAACGTTTCTGGACCACGATTTTAAGCTGCCTCAGCCATCAATGTACGGGCTTCATCATCTCAATCACACTATCCAAATCAAACTCATCTTGATAACTGGACACTTTCTGCTGCATTTCGTGATCTGGTTCTCGATTCCCCAATATTTATACCCCAGTTTCATAGAGCTCTTAACGAACTCTTTGACAGTTTGGGCCTTAGAATGTCTTTTCTGAAGCTTGTTGATCTCCTGAAGGGCTGCTTCTTTTGTCAAACCAGATTTCACCTTTTTTTTTGGGCTTTTTGATAATTTCTTTTCTTGATGTTGTTTCAGTAGCTTTGGATATGATTTTTTTCAGCTCTTTGATTGGTTCTTTGGGAGCTTGTGGGATCCTGCCTCATTTCCTGCTGAGATTTGAGGTTTTGGTTTTGAAGGAACGGGACGGGACCGTCTCCTTCTCCGGTATTGCAAATTGAACCTGTTCAGGAATACAGTTGCAATTGTATGATTGGCATTTTTGAGTTCTTTAGACATAATGTCAGAACGATCTGCCAAGGCCTTGTATTGCTTGTAAGCTTCTTCAACTGAGTTTATCAGCTCGGGCCTCCTCTTGTAGTACATCTCGCCCGTTTAGCAAATCCATCCCTTCCCGTTCGATGAGTTTAAGCATACCTTGCACTCTCTCATCCATATCTACAGACCAACAACTTTTTAGACTTCACTCAGATTAAACCATAAGTTTCACAAAAGAATCATAAGCAACCAGTACTTTGAATTTCTCCAGACTCTTTTACAATTTGATCTCCAATTATATCATTCCAATTCATCCATAACATACTCATACAAAGAAAAAAAACCATTCATTTTACGGTATAAACAAAAAGAAAATGGAACTCTTACAAGATTTGCATTTGTTCCAAATCTAGAGGGAAAATGAATATATTCAAAAACATGAGAAAAGGTTTAAAAACATATGCTCCCCAACCTACCAATCTTTCATGTAAAAACAGAGCATAGATTTAAAATTGATGCATTAGCTTCCTTTTTTACTTTTCATTTTTACATATGGCAAATCAATGATAAGGAACTTGTTCAAAGTTTAGAACCCTCACTTCTCTCTGATAATTATCTAGCATGAGTTGGTTGTTGATAACCTTTCTTTCTCTTAAAAGGTCAAGCAAACGTATATTCTTAGAATACATAAAAATTGGGGACTTCTACATCAAGGAAACTGCAGAACTATGGTTTTATTCAAACTAACATAGGTTGGTTGTCCAATATATCTCAGGCTAAACAAACTTATAAACCCAGAATCTGCCTAATTATTTATCCTGCAATCATAAAAATAACACATACCAAAAACCTAAAAACACAATCATCAAACTAATTGTCAAAATCATGTGAAAGAAAGGGCACCTTGAAGGCTCTGTTCGAGCCATTTGCATTGCTTTGTACAGATGTGGCTGGCCCACCACCATGAACAAAGCATTGCTTGCAGCTCTCTGCAACATCTTTCTGAATCTGATCGTCTCTAATTCCTCACTTTAAAATTATCGGAGGTCCGAACCATTAATAGCCCGGCCGGGCCAAAACCCTTTCTCCCCTAAAACAATTCGCAGGGGTTTGATCAAGAATTAAACAAGAGAAGAAAAGAGTTTTGTAGGATTCAATCTGGAATGCACAATTGAAAAACAGGAATTAATTGTTTTGCCTAACACAACATTCAGGATCGCGATTCATTGGTGTGAGATATTTTCGCTCCAAAATCTGCGTTGAGCCTTCCACATGAGATTCAATTAAAATTTACAAGTATTTATATATCAAATGTGAACGTGGCCTCCCTGTCGACCGACACCGTGGCAATTCATAAAGCACACAAAGCTGTCGCCTTTTGCCTATTATACTCTTTTCTTTAACTCCTCTGGAATAAATAATCTACGCTCTATCCGTTGATTCACTATGACATTTGTTTTATTTGACGTTTCGATCGAATTATGCTTATTTCTGAAAATGGAAATATCGTAATATTAACACTACATTATAATTTTATTTTTTTAAATTGTCCTCAAATCCTTTTTTATTAAATTACAGCACAAAAATACCTTGTCTCTTTAAATTAATGCCGCTTAACATAATTTCGAAATCCACTTTTCTTTTTGGTTTTGCGTGTTATTTTTGAATGTTCTTGGATTCTCTTGGGACGTGGGAGTACTATTTCTCAAAAGTTCAATATATTGGTTTTCACGCTTTTTTCTTTTTTACTTGTCCATGTAATTTTCAAGCAAAAAAATAAAAAAATTATTCATTATATTTTTATTTCATGACATATTTTTATTTTATATACTTATATATTTATTTATCCTATAAACTTTTCACATTTTATATCATTGTTTTTAAACACAATTAACAAGTAAAATTGATTTGACTTAAATATTATTATTTTATTAATTTAATAAAACAAATTATTTTTGTGACCGGATCAATGTGGAAAATGATTAAGGACAAAAGGAAGTACAAGACTTACTTTCTGGGTCCTAAAATAAATGCATCATTTGCATTCTATAATGTTGCCTAATATAGAGGCAAGGTGGGGCAATTATTTCCACCTCAATTTTCATTTTAAAATAATATATATATATATATATCAAATTTTATAAATATTTTTAACACTATAAGAAAATAGATAACTAAATTTTTCAACATGCATGCCAACAAAAATTTTCAAGAAAAATAATTATCCTTACATAATTAGGATTACATATAATTTGCCTACAAATGTTCCTAATCAATATATACATTTTCAATTCTCGAATTACAAATTACTTCAAGTTACAAAATGTAATAGCTTCACGGAAATTAAAATATATGTATAATTTATTTGTAAGTAATTTGTTTGTTTTTAAAAGAATCAGGCAATATGTTTGTCTACTAGAATGTTAAATTTTAGATAATTCGTGAGGATATTTAAGAAAACGAAAATATTTTTGTTGAAAAAATTATAGTCATTAGAAAACGTCAATTCTCTATTTTCATTTGTAGTGTAAAAAATTAAAACACGATATTTAAATAGATAGATGAAAATTTAGTAAATGGGTGTAATCAATTGTAATTAAAATTATTAATTATTATAAATTATTTTTATATCTTTTTATCGATTTTTTTTACATTATTGTTTCCGCCTCTTATATTTGCATTCCTAAAAAATTAGACGCATCATTTTGTTTTAAATAATAAAGTGACTGTTACTTTAAACTACACCCTTCAAATCATGGTGTAATACCAATCTTTCGTTCGTTATATATGATTTTTGGGGAATTTATATTCTGATCTGCAAATACTTAAATAAAGTAACATTTGCATCACCGACTTTGGTGTATTTTATTATTAACCCTTTTAAAAGTTTGGGCATTTTATAATCTAATTTTGTAAATCTTTAAATAAAAGTTGCATTTGCATCACCGACTTTGGTATTCTATTGTCAGCCTTTTTACAAAAGTTATAATCCAATTTTGTAAATTAAATGAAGTAACATTCTTAGTAAATTAGTTTTCTATATCTACGCATTATCCATCATTGAATTATCACGTTAATATCATTTCATAATATATGTCATACCCTTCAATTATCACTACTAATACTCTATCAGAATATAAGTTATACACTTCAATATCACTTAAAGAATATATTTTCTATAGTAATAAAGCATCTGCTATCAGTTATCGCAATACCGGTTAATAATATAAATCCATATATCATTTAATATCACGAGTAATATTTTTGTATAGTAATAAGACATATCCGATTATCAGATTAATATCGTTTAATAATATTATAAAGTCCACCAAATTGTGTTCCATTTTTGTTATTTCGCTGATATTATACCTGCAGAGTAAATTAAGTCCATTTTATGAATAATATAATTGACGCGAAGTGAGATAACGATAACTCAATGCTTCCGATAATTGATGAATGCAAGATAAATAAAAATTGTGTCCATAAATATACTTAATTTACATTTCCGCATAATACTTCAAAATAAAAATATTCACAATAAAATATACCCTTTAATCAACTTCATTTCGATCCCTTATGTGAAATTTATTCACCCCGGTGACTTTGCATTTAATTTTTTTATTCTATTGGCAGCCCTTTAAAAAGTTTGGGCGGTGATATATGGATAAAGGCACAGGAACAACTGGCAATTGCTGTCCCATAACTCTTTATTGCCAAGTATCATTTTTCACTAAATAAATGAATAAGAACGTAATTTGCAATTCGGTTAATAATTAACTGCATTCCAATTTGAATAGTATACGCAAATCTGTTACTCAAAACCATTAATTAAGGTCACTTAACAAACCAAGCCCAATTGCTAAGATGCTCAACTAGACATGCAGCAAGAATGGGGGCCTAATTTCCAGCCCAGTTAACTGGAGCCTGCTCGATAATGAAAACCGCAGAAGCCTTCACATCTAAATAATATATTTTGATAAATAATGAAATTACAGATTAGAGCATACTTAAGTAGTTCAGGCGAGTGAAAGGTGATGTTCTTGCTTTTGATTCTTTCGCTAAATTTTAATCCAATTACCGATCAAAAAAAAAAAAGGTTTTACAAAACTCACAACCACCACAAAACTCTTATCTGTACACATGATGAAACGTCCATGCTATTTTCACCCTTTCTTTCCCAGTATTTCCTTGCCAATTCTTCCAATCACCTCTAATGTTGGCCGGTCCAAACTGGTATAGGATTTACAGTGTAGGTCTCTCTTTCATCATACAGGAAACATTACCACTCGTCATCAAGACTAAGCGCGATGAAAGCAAAGCACTATGCAAGCAAATGAAGAAAGAAGTGAATTCAATGGTATAGCCCCAGTTCAATTAAACCTGCATGCCCCTCAGAATAATGGGGATGCTACACTTCCCGGCAGATGCCCGTTGCTAGAAATTTAGCAGCATCTATCCACCTGCAACAAAAACAACCATCAAACTGTCAAAACAAGTAACCAAACATATTATGTTGCTCACCAAAATGCACAAAACGTATCAAAGGATGCCCAATACAACACAAGAAAGGAGGAAATGATGTGGATTCATATATAGAAATTTACTCACCCCCACCATCTCGACTAGTTAGAAATTAGGACTCACCACCAAAGAAAAGGCACGGCATTGGGACTAGTATATATGAGTTGCATGAAACAAGTATCAGCATTTTCTAAGAATATGCAAGATTAGCATCTGTTAACCGAAAAAGACGAGGAAAATGAATGCAAGCCTTGTAAAACCTGATAAATATTGGCCACAGTTGCTATATACTGCACATGCAAAAATAATAATGGGAGCCATTAAAGAGTGCAGCATCAACATGTTCTGAACAGCATGTGTATGGTGATGCAGTAATGTATATCTAGGATAAACCAAACTTTGGAATATATTACTAGCAGAAGAATAAGATAATAATAAAAAAGACTGAAAATTTATCACTAATAGGTAATCTAGAAGGACCATTTACTGTCTACTAGAAAGGACTTGAAACCAGTCATCAAAAGTAAAAATATAGCTCATTTATTTCCTTTCCACTTCTAGTCTCACAAGGTAAAGGAGAACACCAAGTAAAGACTGGTCAATCTAGCTATATACATAGATAACGAGGTAGAAATAAAAATCGCCAGTGAATAACAAATACATGTAAGTTTGTATGCTAGCAACAATCTATTGAGCCTGAAGAGGTTATTGTAGGTGAGCAAAGACTAAACAAGTTAAAAAAACCGAGAGTCTCAATGCAAAAGAACTTCATCTCTAGACAGAAAAAGTTAAGACTACAATTTTCAGGTATGACTTTAATGAAAATATAATCACACCATTTCAAAAAATGTCTTCTTTGCCAATCAACAACTACGAATTTCAAGAGATCGGCAAAAACATTGAGATATCCCAAACATGATGAAAAGGTATGAATCGAGAAAAATATTTTGCTAAGAGAATATATTTTGAATGGAGCGGACTGGACCATATTGATGCTCTAAGCAGCTGAACAATCACAAAGTATCTACGAGGACCCTCAACTCCTTATATATATGAATGGTCGCCATGATCTAGTACACGATGACTCAGGGTTTGGGTAATAATGGTTCGTGATGCTCAAAACTTACCAAGATTTGGAAGTAAGATGCTAGCTGAAAACATGAAGGCAAGTCCTGCAAGACTGAAGATTAAATGCAAAAAGATTTAATGGTCAGCAAAACAGCAAGAAATTAAAAAATATGCTGATTTCTGCACTTCATTCTTCATTTCTGAATTCAATTAGTGAGTGAACGGTACAGTTATCAAAGGCTAGAAATTAATTACGCTAACTTATATTGATTGCTTACACTGCATCCATCGGCCAGAGACCAACACACCATAGCAAACTTAACCATCAAATGGTACATAATGAAAATTCACCCAGTGAAAGAGATTTAGGCTTCAGATTGAATGTAATTACTTTAAAATGCCAATTCTACAACATTGGAAAAAAGAAAAAATAAAAAAACATCTAGAAATAAACACAAAGAGAATCAACACCAAGAACCCATCAAACTACAATATACGCACTCCTATAATAAGCATTTCTGCAGAACTGCTACCTGAATATTAAATAATAATTAATAGCTGAAGTGGATTGGAAGGTGAAATACAAAGAGCCAAATGGATTGAATGAGATTCAGGACAACTTTTAGCACTGATATACCAGAATGGTGGAATAACTACCCAACAAGCAGCAAAAACTGGTAGTGCAAAACCACTTGGAAACATCAAACACATCTATGATGCACTCACTGACCAGCAATAATTACTGCCTGGAGTTTCAGAGCGTTGCCTCAACCTTAAGACTATTCAAAAAGGTATAATAATAAATTACATTATTTTAACATTTTTTTTGTTCACTGGAAGTAAGAGTGGCGAATAGTTAAAATTTTTTTTTAAACCCCAAACCAAAAAAAAATGATGAAAAGAGGAATAAAAACAAATGAACAATTTAAAAGAATGGGTATGTATTCGAGGTTAGCCTAAGAATTCTTAATTAAGAAGCTGAAAGACAACAGTATACACACAATAT